>JAVQJL010088600.1:0-69267 GCA_036024295.1 Nannoperca obscura | reverse complement strand
ACGGCGTGTTTTCCCACGCATGCGCAGTTGGTGCTGTTGGTTCGCGGACGAGTCGGCGCGGTCATACTTGATTGCCCGGTACGCGTTCGTACGCGCGGAGCCGTAGCGGACTGCTCTGATGACGCAAATAACGTAATGCGCACACTAGCGGACGGCTGCGGACACGCGAACGCGGAAGGTATAATACTGGCTGAAAGAGTAAAACTCTGCAGCTTTAAATTCTCTCAAGTGTTTTCCATAACCAGCTGTCTGGTGCATTCATAAATACTGGACGGAAAAAGGCCATTCATGACACCCCAGTATGTATACTGCACTCCAAGTGACTCAAACATAAAACACACACTCTCCACTCAGTGTTTGTACTTTGCCATATACGGGCAGCCTGAGGCAAGCATGAGGTCATACGTACCTCTGAGTTTGTACAGCTCTCCATTGACAGAGTTTACAATGAACATGTGCGGAGCCTCGTCGCTCGGGGTTACCGAGGCACCGATCAGGGGCAGGGACCCACGGGGCTTCTGGCTCTTGCCCTGCTCGTTGACAAAGTAGTGCAGCTGTCCCAACTCTGGATCCAACACAAAGTACCTGCATGAGAGGAAAACAAAGACAGGGAGCGAGAAGTTAAGAAAGTAATGGGCCAGAGAGAAAAGAGGGGAAGTGGGAAATAGAAAAAGCACCATTAATGTTATCATAATTTTGCTTTATGCTCTCATTATCGCAGCTGGTTTACTGGTAAAACTTTTTTTTTTTTAAATCTTTCTGTGGCACAAACTTTTCAGATGTGAGAGTTAGAAAGTGAGAAGGGCTATGAATGAGTGTGAGATGAGGCATAACAGAGCTGCCGTAGAAAAAAAAGAGCACACAACACCCTTAAATTTCTCACCTACCGTGCAACAAAGCCTGCAGGATATTATTTACCACAGCTCTCTTCACGCAAGAGTCATTAAAAATACTTCCCCGTGGACATTAGTGCCTACTTTCAAGCCGGCAGCTCAATTCCAAATTACTCAAGGTAGCAATTAGTGCAGACACCTCGAGCAAAGCGCACAGCTCAAGGTGTGGAAATTAACCCCCACATTTTCCCCTTTTTGATTAATGAATTACATTCAATCACCAAGTAATTGAATCTCTGCCTTGCACGTCGCTGGCTGGAAGAGTCAAAGCCAGCCAGACACATAACCTAAGACACAAAGAAGAGGACACATTTAATTTCCTGTGGCCAGAAAGGATTATTTATGACATTCAAGAAACTGGTCTGTCTGCTCCACTTAAACGCTTTGTTCTGGTTCTGCAGTTCAACACAGGCCAGAGTGGCACTGGGTGGCTTTGGCTGACCTTTCCATGTTTGTGTTAGGTGGTCCGAGGTAACAGCACTTGTCTTTGTACCGTCTTGTGTTTCAGCGCGGCCCGCGGATCTTTCCCCCCCCGAGTTTCCTCGTGTTCACAATCAATCAATGTTCTCTTTCCACCTGCGATTACAGAAGCTGCGATATTGATCAGGCCTTCGCCGAGCAGCATCGCTCTCAGCACACACGCAGCTGGTGCTTCTTCCTATTGCGACATGGCTGTATGTGACGATTGAAGAGATTGCAAAGTGTCACCTGTCCACTCCAGTATCTCCCAGGTGTTGCAGTTTTAATAAGTGTCTCATAGATATCAGGGCAGCAAAAGTTCACTTTAATCTGCCCTTGATTCGCACACTGCCACCACTACTTCCTTGTTTTCCTCCGTCAAGTAAATGTCAAAGAAGGGTGAAAAATGTCCATCACAATTTCTGAAAGCCCAAAGTGACACATTCAAATGGCTTGTTTTGTTCGACCGAACAGTGCAAAACTCAAGAGGATCAGGTATCAGCCGGACATGATTATTCCACAGTTTCATTATAAAAGAGAGAACTGGCATCAGATCAGTACTCTGTTAAAGTTGGACCAGTGCATCGCTAATTGTTAGCCATGCTAGCAGTGTGGGTACACTAATTTGGCCCAGACTCAAATATCTTAAAGTCTAGTGAATGGATTGGCATGAAATTTGGTACAGATATCCAAGATGGCCAGAGGATAAATCCTCATGGCTTTGGTGATGCCCTGACTTTTACTCATTTCATCGTCAGGTCAAATTTTTTTATGTGCCCAATACTCTGGTTTAAGACTAAATACCTGCAAAACAAATAACATTCCCATCAGCCTCAGCTGTACGTTGTGTTTAGTACTTATTAACAAATGTTAGCATGCGAACGCGCTAAACTAAGATGTTGACAATAGTAAACAAAGCCGATAAACATCCGCATGTTAGCTTTGTCATTGTAAAGATGTTAGCATTTAGCTCAAAGCATCACTGTGCCGCTAACATGGCTGTAGAGTAGTAGTCTTGTTTTTGATCAATCATTTAGCACTTTAAAATGTCACAGAACTGAAATGTCATTCACGTGTTCCCAGGGCTCATGGTGACATCTTGAAATTGCTTGTTTTGTCCAACCAACATTGCAAATCAAATATTTTCATGTATATAAAACAGAGAAAACCACCAAAGCCTTACAAACGTTTAGCATTGATAAAAGCAAAAAACAAAATTGATTAATCAACATATTGTTTCAGCACCAGAAAAGTTTTTTTTTGGGGGGGGGGGGGTTAAAGACATTATGAATGGCTTCAGTCTTTATATATACAAACGATTAGAGGACAAAGAACTCTGTTACATCCTTCACATCAGGCATTTTCCCATGAACCCTCTAGAGTTCCCCAGAGAGGATGCAGTGAATACTGCCCTCTGAAAATTGATCCCCACTCACGGTCTTACCCCCTTCCATCAGGAAAGCTGGTGATTTAAGTCGACCACAGCCAACGAGGGAACAATCTGCCTGCGTCAGTTTCTATCAGGCCAACACACACACACACACACACACACACACACACTTCTGTACATGAAGTCTTATCCCCTGTTCAGTCAGCAGAGTGGGTGCTTTTACTGTTGACCCCTCAAGGCAGTCTTGCCTTTGCAGCTAAACCACAAGGCAGACCTTTAACATGATGGATGGTGCTGGATAACAAAACCTTGGGCTTTACATTCAATCTCTCGTGTCATAGCAGCGCTGATAATGCCCAACCTGAGAGGCTGCAGACTCTCTTGACTCGCAGTGAACTGTTCACCTTTGAAAGCATGAGGCTGCAGCTAGCTGGGCCAAATGAAAGATAATGATTTCACAACACACTGATGGAACATCAAAATGTTGCAGCAGTGTTGCTGCACTTGTTACACCACTTGCAAACATCTATTTTGCTCAACATTAAGGTCTGTTGGAAGATCATAATTATATTTTGTGTCTCCAAAATGTAAAATACAAAAAAGGATTATCAGGGACAAAGGTGTGGTTAACAGTATGTATTAATTAACTGTATGTCACAGGTTGAATATTTAATACACACAAAGCGGCTGCAAGAAAACCCTCAACTCAAGGATGATTGGACTGCAATTGTCAATGAAATAAACTTTATGGAAAACTGACTAGAAAAATGCAGTATATAAATGTGCTTTGAGATTTGACTCATTACATATGTCATTAAACAACTGTTCCAGTACACATATTGTGTTGCCCATGTCAACCCACTTTCTAGCCTGATAAATAAATATAAAAAGTGTCTAGTGAAGTATATCATGATTTTAAACCCTTTATTGATTTAATTTGAATTAAAATGGGCTTCAGGCATATCTGTCTAGACGCATGCTTCAGTGTTTTCAGGCATGGAAAACTCAAAATTTCCCTTCAGTGGCTTTTCTCATTTTTCATCAAAAACTATCCCTTCAGCTCTGAAAATGTAATCACTCATCCACTCAAGAACAGACATCTGTAACAACAAAGAGCTTCCGGATACTGATCCCTTGTTTTGCTGATATCATTCAAATAAAAAAAATCGCCACCATAACAATAATAACACTGGAAAAAAAGCTTAGTCAAGCACATTTATCCAACAGAAACACTGCCATTTCCTAATGGCATTAACGTTGATGCTGCGAGAAATAGCTTGTCAGCTGAATTTGCATCTCCTCCCTGCACTTTTGGCAGTTAATTCTCAGAAAAGCTCAGAGGAACCAGATCAGACCAGCAGGAAGGCCGTAAATCATCCTGGTTATAGGCAGGAAATGTGAGTTATATTTGTTAAGTAATAAAATGTGTAGCCTTGTAGTGTCAAAGAGGTTATGTAAAGCCAATGTATTACTATCGCATACCATCATGGGAGAAACTTAAAGCTGCATTAAATCGTTTTTCTTCTCCATTCACTTGTTTTCTCAGGCTCTCTGTACACTTGGCGTTGCTGAACTTATTTATATAAATTTTGGCTCCCTTAATTTAGCCCCTTTCCAACATGCACCTCTTTAACTTAATCTAATCTCAGTTAACAAATCAGTAAGTGGACCTTGAGTTGACATTGTTTTGTCAACTACTTATAAAACCCCTCATTTTGCAGCCACCAGCAAACCAACCAACTGCAGCAAAGACAAATCCAAGCCATCTAAAAGAATATTTAAAAAATACTAAAAGACTAACCAGACTTCAAGAAAAGAAATTGCACCATAAGTTTTCTTTCTTTCTTCTGTGCCACTGAGACACCCACCAGAGCCGCAGACCCCGTCTGACAGCTATGATCAAAGCAGCACAGCAGAGAGTACATCTGCAAAGGAATGATTCATCCCTCACTATGTACTCCCCACCCTGCTGACCGCTTAGGAAGACATACATTTACAATCTACACATGTAGCAACCCTCGCAGATCCAGCCTCGTATTGTACAACGAGATATCTGAAAAGGGAAGAATGAGAGAGCTCTAAACGTTTAGTATTCTGTGATCTTCATGCAAATGTTGGAAAACCTACATGATGCACAAACACTTATCAGGTTGAGTAGATGAAAACCAGATCATGAACAAACATCAGAGCATTATCTCCTGCACGGAAAGCGCAGAACGCTGGACCTCATTTGCAGTTTGAAAATTAATCTCAAATCGAAGGTCTTGTTTTGCTTTTTGAAACCATGTCAGTCTCCACCATCATCACCCTGGAAACAAGCTCTCAAATGCCATCACCAAAACGTTAACTAACTTCATCCTTTATTATCACACACTAACATGACCAGCTCATGGCCTTCAACAAACACACACACACACACACACACACACAGTCCTGTATTGTACACGGCATTACGTTACTCACAAAAAGGTCAAACAGGTGAATCTTGTTTGTGTAAAATAGACCACAGCAACCTGATTGTTTGGTCTGGGAGCCTCGAGGCCGTGTGATGTAGAGTCAACTAATTAGTCCAGAGACATTCCAGTGCACAATGTGAGTGCATTTACATTATTTCGATCTGGCAGCATAACAGCATCACTACCATGAAGCCTGACAAAGCAGGGCATGAGTGGTCAGACCATCAGACGGGTTGTTAACAAACCAGTACTTAATTTGGAGTAAAACTGAAAACTAGTGCCCCAAAAAAGAAAAACAGCACGTCATAGAGAAGCAAGTCTGTAAACTTTACAATGGACAAAGTGGGAAATAATTTTACTGTTTAGTTTCTCTCTTGAATATATTTGGCTAACTTTGAAGTTTGTTAAAAAAAAAACCTGTCTGAAAGTCAGAGTGATTATGTTGTTTGCTCCATTCGACTTCTTCTTATTAATAACAACAACAACAATAACAACAACAACAAATTGTCATCTTCCTGCAACAACTCACCTCTCACTTTCATTTCAGAGTGAGACTGTGGTTTCGGGTTAAACAGAAAAGATCTTACTCTTTAACAAAAATGTCTATTTCTGAAGGGATCCATTCCATAATGTTGTCAGACACCTCGAATAACAATCTGAGCCCGTCGCCGGTAAAAACGAGCACTTTTAGAAGATGTACTTTGACGGGCGCGGTTGCCCACAAGCATTGCGCTGCAGCCATTGCAGCCTGTTTTGTGTCTGCCAGATGAGGCGATCTCCTGGACCAATTCCAAAAACTGTACCCATTAGTCCTTCAGACCCATTATAAAAACTCCCAGAATTGCCCTTTATAGAAAGGTCAGGTCTAGGGGTTAAGGAATTTCTTATGTCAATGAGGGTCATCACAAGCATAATATAATATATATTAACAAAAAATGGCTACCTAGCAGATTTTCTCCAACACAAAACACACACAGCACAACGGCACTTCACACTGACACATGGCCACCCACACAGAGGCAGAATTAGCTCCACTCAGGTCGGTTTCCCACCACGACACCGCCTGCCAAACACACACAATGTGTTTCTCCACGTGATACATATTGGAACGTGACCGACAACTGTAATTACTCCAACACCGTCTTCTGCCGGTTCACGGTCTCTCCTCCAAATGTTTCTATAAATAAATGCCGTAGGCACTTAAAGACATTAACCATTTATAAATGTTGAACATAAGCTGGGAAAGGATGGATTGTGCTGATTCTTCTTTTCTTCCTCTAATGGGTTTTAAAAAGCCTGAAATTACAAGTCATTTTGAACTCAGAACCAGCTGCAACACAGGCTGTAATTGTCTGACCTATTTTCTGGCTTTTTTCTAAATTCCTAGATTTTTTTTTTTTTACACGTTATAAAAACCTAATATATCATCAAGGTAAAAGCACTCAAGAGCTTACGGACAAGTGGAACTGAATAGTGTACGTTTTCTCACTTTGAGGCACAATCTATGAACAAATATAAACAACAGTTCGAAAAATGTAAAGCACAATATTAAAATCTGCTTTCATTACTCAACACTTTTGAATTTCAATGTTTTCTGGGTTGTTTAAAATCGATTTTGTTTGTGAACACAGGCCTTTATTTTCATTTTGTCAAGCTGAGAAACACAAAAAAAGTGAAAATTCAAATTAATAAAAAGTGGGTTGTTTTTTTTTTCTAAAAATGAAACATAATTAAACCTGCTGTGATGATTGGCTGACCTAAAATGCTGTTCCATTTACAGTGCATTACTACCCGCTATGCAAAATATAGTTTTAGAAGCAACTTTGCTGACAACAAGACCTAATCTCATGACCGCCAAATCGTTTTTGAAGAAAATAAGTTATTTGACAACATGACTCCAGGAATCATCTTAATCCATTTATATCTGGTTATATCACGTTACTTTCATGTACAGATAAACCTCACGCTTTGATTAGTCACATCCTACCTACGTACTGTATTATATATATATATATATATATATATATATATATATATATACACACATATATATATGGGACAACCAGCACGAAGCAGATGATTAATGATAAACTCTTTGGCTTACTTCAAAAGACAAAAAAAAGGAGCATTGAATTCCATTAACTTGCATTCAAATGACACCAGGGTTGTCGTGACATTATGCATTGCTACTTTCAGAGAACAAAATTGTTTATCGATGAGTTGAGACTCTTGATAATAATTAGTAAGCTTAAAGAGCGGACCTAGTGGTACAAATAATAGTACTAACTAGTAGCAGTGGCAGCAGGTTAGTACTGTAAAAAATCTGGTTTTGTGTGTTCACAAGAAACATTCAATCTGATCTGACTGCATACTCAAAAGAGGCTTTTCACTTTCGGGCTACATTTCCAGGATGTTTCAGTCAGTGCTCACTATCTGTGTCTACACATTCACTTGAGCTGGAGGCCATGGCGGCTCGCTCGGGTCAATGAACGGAAAGGAATCTCTCCTTGAAAGCGAGACTTCCGCCTTTGGGCACATTGAAACAGGACAGGTATCAGCACCCGCACAGAACAAACCGATCCTTTAATAGCCTGCTAGTCTTGCATAGCCAGACCTCTATGCTGAACCCATTATCAATGTGGTATGGGGGGGGGGGGGGTTGTTTGATTTCTTTAAAGCAATTACAGTAGTCTTGGGCAGCTGTAAGCACATTGTGCAGCGACTGCAGATACTGGAAATGGGAGAAGAACGGCGACTGAAATCGTCGGCCAATGGCAGGCTCTTACCCACAGTCTACTTCCGGTGAGTCCGATTAATAATCTTCCTCAGTGTACAAATCAGCACAATCCCGGTCATAATACCATGCACATTTATACTGTGATATTTGTTTGAATATATGGCAAGACAGACAGGAGATCCCACATGGACGTCAAACACAATTTACGTTTTCTGTTCATCAATACCACCTCACGTTTACCTCCTTGAAATAAACATGTCTTCTTTTTTTTCTTTTTTTATCCAAGATGAGTCTTACACCCAGGTATTCCTGTGGGTGCACATCAAGAAGACACAGTTCAGTTCTGCCTGTCAGTTTAATGGGAGAGCAGGGAGCAGCCATTCCTTCTCTCCACCTCTGCCACCCCACACTCCTCTCCTCTCGTCTCCCCCCATCCCCCTTCACATACACTGGCTTCCAGCCCAAATCATACACACACTACAGTTTCCACTTCTCTGCAGCACCGATACAATGAGATGCTTTAAGATTTTTTTTTTTTTTTTTGTGTGTGCATGTTGGGTGGAAAAATTCTATTACCAAATCACAACACAGCTGCAGAACAGAAATCCTGCATAATTAATGTTAATTGTACAGGAGTTCTGCAGCGTGCAGGAAATTTGCAAGAAAAGGCTTTTTATTCCTCTAAAAAAACAAAAACCAGATATTTCATACGTGGCTCACAAAAACAAGAGTAATATTTCTAAATTAAAAACTCATAGCTTCTCATAAAACTACTCAGTATTCAGCAGCGTCTGAGGTGAGTAACTCGGACATGGCAGGGAGTGAACCCATGAATGCTGCATGAAGTGCTGTCGTGCAATAATGCACTGCTGTGATCTCTGCAGTTGTTACGGAGATATTCTTCATTATGAGAGTGGCTTCAGTGCTACATGAGCAACAGAATATCACACAACCACAGGATACGGGCACAGTGGCCTGTAACAAGCAAGAATACACATACTGCATGTACTCTGTCAACCCAGGAATTTGTAGACAAACAGCTTTCCAATGAATCCAGTCTTTATGAACCTTTTAACTTGAACCGCAACAATTAGTCCATTCATCGACTGACAGAAAACCCAGTTTAAACCCAGAGTGTTTAGCATTAATTATTTGATAATGATGAAAATGAAAATTAGCTAAATTTAGTTGCTCTACTTATAATAACCACTTGTTGACACTGTCAGTCAGCTGATCTCTTACATTTGGTTATTAAAAACCAAATATCTGCTGATGCATATGCTGATACCAGCATGTCTGCAATATGCTAATATCGGCCTAAATATCTGCCAAGGGGATTTGTTGGTCTACCTCTGGTTGAAATTGAGCAGAGCTGAAACCATTTGTCGAATAATCACTTATTCATTACACAGATATGAATACTTTTTCAAGCAAAAATTGTAAATATAGTCTGATTCCAGCTTCTCAGATGGGAAGATTGTCTGCCTTTACTGGTTTTGCATTATCGTAAATTAAACATCTTGGGGGTGGGGTTTGTTTACAGTTAATCTGACAAAAACATTAGATTCAACAGGAAGATTACCATCTTGGCCTCTGGGAACTTGTGACAGGCATTTTTCACTGTATTCTTTTTATAGACCAAACAACTAATCAACAAAATAACTAACAGATGAATCAACAATGAAAAAAAGCATTAGCGTCAGCCGTCTACTGCGGTGCATAACACTGAGATGTGTAACTGAGGCACCATAATGGCAATGCAACAACTACACAGTAACAATTATTTTCACATTTCATTGACTATTTCCATTATTGATGATTATTTTCTAGATTTACTGCTAAATAATTTCCCAAAGCCCGAGTTGGACGTCTCCATGTTGCCTCTTTTGACCAACAGTTCAAAGATAACCAGTTAACTATTAGAGGACTAAGAACACCTGCAAATGTTCACATTTGAGAAGTCAAAAGAAAAAACTAGTTAATTGTTGACACTTTTGCTTAAGAAATTACTTTAAATGGTTGCCCAATTACCAAAATAGTTGCAATTTCAGCTTTTAAAAACAACACATCAACACATCTCTAATACAATGTCAAACAAAAGTGAACAATTTAAAAATGTCCAAATATATGATTTAAAACAGGAACAAACTGGTATCTCTGTCATTTCTATTATCTACATTTTTTTGTTAGTGTTTGTTCAACACATAAAAGTAAAAGTAGTTCATTAACAGGCCTACAACCGTGAGTGCAGGATTTTAAACCCCCCTCACCCCTCCTCCTCGCGGTGACGTGGTGGTAAAAGTGCAACGTGGACGGGGCAAATAACAACACGGAGGCATCCGACACCTGAGCCGAAAGTGAGTCGTGTCTAACGCCCCCACCTCCCGTCCTCCGTCCATCAGACCCCGTCCTTGTCCTTACCTGTACTGCCAGCCTTGGATCAGGTTGGTGTATTTGCTCAGGACTCCTTCCAGCTGCCTCTTGCGCGCCTGCTGCTGCTGAAAATTCATGCTGTTCCCCAGCACAGCTGCCCGGCCGCCTCCCGCTCCAGCCTGGCCGCCCAGAGAGCCGGAGCCGGGGCTGTGCGACCCGGTCCTCCCGGGCTTCCTCGACGATGAGTTCAAGCGGTCCGACGAGGATGAGTTGGTTTTGGTGGTCCCGGGGGGCGGACTGCAGAGCGTCTTGTCCATCCTGGCGACGGGACGGCGGAGAGCAGGAGGAGGAGGAGGAGGAGGAGGAAGAGAGGGGAGGAGGGGACGGGGATGGACCAGCAGCAGCAGCGGGGAAGACTTCACCAGCGCATAAGTGGTAAATCTGCTGGACTAAAGCAAAGGCAGCGCATGTGCACTGGCTGCGCTGCGTCCCGCGGTGCGTAAGAAAGTGGACATATTCCTCGGAGGTGGTCGTGTCCTGCTCTCTCTCCCCTGCAGTGCGCGGGTTGTGCAGCACCGTGGGTCTCCTCCAGCGTTTTCCTGGTACGAAGGGGAGAGCAGCGCGCAGACACGCCCACTCCGCTCTGGACCAGCCCCCGGATATTACAATGTAATCTTATTATGCACCCAAATCCCCCCCACACACACAAAAAAGTAACCCAAAAAATAAAAGATTAAACAGAAAAATACTGCACAGGCGAGCAGGAAACGCCTGAGATGAGTCATGTGTGTCAATATTTTCTGGGGAGTGGGTTTGGTGTCGAAAGTGCAAAAGGACAGAAAAATAAAAACTGCAAATATCTGAATTTCCTAAAGGTGGAGTTTAATAAACTCAAAGACAAGACACAAGAGACAATGTCTGGAAACTACTACTGGTACAATAATCCTATGAGCACTATATTTCCTAAGAGGTTGTATCATATATTTAAGACTAAACCAGTGATATTGTGCATTAGCAATATTTTGGTTTGCTTTATTGACAACATTTGACGAATATCTTTAAGCCACCGTAGCAGCGTGATGTCAGTCCAGCACTTTGGTCCAGAATGAAATAACTCAACAGTTTGGATGGATTGCCATGAAATGATGTCCCCCTCAAGATTAAAAAAAAAGCAGTGATCCCTTAACTTTTCATTTAGCATCGTCATCATCAAGTCAAAGTTTTAAATCGTCCAATACTTTATAACAAACTACCTGCAAAGTTAATGACAATGACATAACAGCATTATATAACTTATTCATATCTACGAGCATGACAACCGGGATGAAAGGTCATGTTAATGAAGACCAGGCCGAGGAGCGCTGCGGGCTGTTAAGAAGAGCGGATGCCTCGATGAATCTCCACACTACACTTAACAGAGTGCGGATAGATTCCTGCTGCTTGTCAGCTGAGGCAGGCACAAAGAAAAGATCAATACAAGAGAGTAGAAAAAATAAAACTCTGTGCAACAGAGAGTCAATGGTTTGTTAAAAGCTTGTGCTTGAAGTCAAGACCGTGTCAGATGCATTTCATTATGAGAAGTCATGCCAGTTTGACTTTAAGACCGTTGTTATTAACTTTCAATTCAGAATGTATATAAATTATAGAAAACAAAGAATTGATGGTGAACATTTTGGAACCTGTTCGCTATATACCGCCCATAAACTGCGACTGTCCAATCACACTGCTGCAACCATAACAAGGAACGTCGGGTCTGTTGAGCTCTGGATTTGTCCACACGCTGAAGAGATGTGCATGAGCCTGGAGAAAGGTACTCTGCACATTAAAAAGGTTTGGAGGATACTCTTCTCCTTTTTATATCTTTCCGAAACCAAAAGAGCAAAAGTCTAGGAACGGATTCAACTGTGTATAATGCAAGCTGCAAACATTAGCATGTCCAGCTAACTAGCTTAGAACTAACAGAAGTAACCTATCGTTATTTCATCTCAAGGGGCACGTTGTTAGCCACCTACGATGATGCTGTGCTGCACTTGAAGTTTATTCTGTGTTCAGAAAGTACTCCTTAAAATTTGTTAAAAATAACAGAAGGTTTCAATTTCCGATAGCAAGTGCTGCAGTGGATGCCGATTTGTCTTAGAATATGGAGAGTAAACCTCAGGAACGCACTTCATTTTCTTTTTCAGAAAGACAGATGAAAGAAATGCTAAATGAACAGAAGTGCTCCGGCTTTTTCAGTTTTCTTCTGCAAACTCTGCAGTGTCATCACATTTAAAACTATAATCTTCTTCCTTATTTCTTCCGCTTCATCCTCTTCCACCATCTCCTTCGTCTAATCCTCTTCATCAGCGTTATAAAAACTTGCATCATCGCTTCCTCAGCCACCATCACTCTGCCGAAACAGAACAAGCTGCTGAGAGAGCTACCGGCTGCCGTCACAGCAGGGAAATGGGTGTTTCCTCACCTCAGCTCCGTAAAACTCATTCCCCAGAGCTGGATTTCGATGCGTTTCTTTTGCCCCAGCTACACATCGCACCAATCTCCTCCATCAATCCTGCATCAGCCCAGTCAGGTTTATGGCAGCTGTGACTGCCCCAGGTGTGCCCTCATCTTCCACTACCAGTCCGTTATCAGCACCACAGCCATTACTGCAGGAGATACTTTAAAACCTAATAGCTATAAAATGTCAGCTTTTTAGGAACTAAGAACAGAACTTAGTTTAAAGTGACTTCTTTTTTTAGCCTTCAGTAGCTTAAAGGCTGGAAATATCGTCCTTTTGCTACCTATCTGGAAAATATCACATATGCTAATATTCTGCATCAACTTGTTCCAACTCTTCATTTAAGCTATTATATGTTTACACTGGGTGAAATATTCAAACCATGTGTTTTTATGGCTGGACTACTTCAAGAGGAAATACTTCACATCTCTTCTGCATTATTTTACACACGTGCCTTAATATTCACCCTGGAAATCTCTACTAGATTTAAAAATGAATCTTAGACTTAAATTCTGACCATGCACAGCTACCCTGTATCTTTCACAACAAGCTTCCAGACAGGATCAGTGCCCAAGTCGGGGAGTTTAGCTGCATGTTGTGTTTTAAAACGTACATCATGAATTCTCAATGAAGGACATGGATAATGGTCAAACGGTCAAGAAAGTCTTTGATGACTGAATGCAATCTGAATGAGATGTGTAACATAAATAAAACCTTTGCAGCAACCTAACAGCTACACGGTCACTAGGATATGTTTCATACAGTGTTTTCATTCTTCTAATGCATATAAGCTGCATTATACACACACTTTACGGCAAAATATATGTATATTCCTGCCCACATACGTTTCTGTTCAGTTGGGGCTACATTCTGTGGTTGTTCATAGTTTTGTCTCTTAAATCTTATTTCCTGCTGAGAGTTAGATGAGAAAATCGATCCCGCTCTCATGTCTGTACAGTAAATATGAAGCTACAGAGTCACAAGGTTAGTTTTTTCTAAGGATTACACAAAGTTAACTGGTGAGCTTTGGAGGTGCTGAGAGGCAGATGTTTTTTTTTATTTATTTGTTTTATTATGTGTTGGACAGAGCCAGCCTAGATGTTTGCAACTACTTCTAGTCTTTATGCTATGCTAAGCTAACCAGCTGCTGGCTGTAGCTTCGTTTATCAATCGTCTCATCTAACTCTCTGCAAGAAAGTGAATTTTCCAAAATGCAGAACTATCGCTAAGTTTAAAATCTTGTTGAAGACTGGTGGTGTTGGAATGAGATGTTCAACACACGTGTGGGTGTGATGTTAAAGTGTCCGCATACTTTTGGCCATTAAGTGTGCTAAGGAGTGGTTTCCTTTAGAATATTTCACCATGTTGCAGCAGCAAACTTTGTGCAAGCAAAACGTCGCTTGATCAAAAGGTGTGCTGCTGTCCAGCACATTTGGCGTTCAGATGTCTTGACATCCTTTCAGAAAATAACTGATTGATCGCAAGGCTCAGCAAATAAAAAGCCCCGGTCTCAGCTTTAAAGATAAAGTGGTATGCAAGTCCTCCATCAGCGCACGTGTATTTCATCATGAGTCTTATCTGTGTGAGCTTGTTCCTGACAGATATCTGCACACATGCACTTCCCCTCACTTTGTGTGTACACACACACACACACACACCTATCCCCTCCCAACATTGTTCAAACCAAAACCCAACAATAATGTACACAGAGACGCAACCGACCTTGGTTTGTTTCTATGTTCTGCTGACGTTGCATTTAGAATGAAGAGCTGGATCAGGTTAGTATTTCACCTGCGGTCTAATTGTTCCTAGCAACCACATGAACCAAGATTATCTCAAATCTTTGTTTTGGGAACATTTTATCTGCTCGTTTGCAAACACCCGCCGACACGGCTCCACAAAATGTCTCTCTCCCTTTGCTCTCTGACGTGTGAAATACGCTCAACTTCCTCTTTCGGCTGTCACTTGAGTTTTACTGTAATGTTATCTTAAAATTTTAATGTTGGGTCCTATTGGGTGCAATTGTATTTCAGTTTGTTTCAGATCCGAGGGAGTTCGGTCTGCAACACTATAAATGACATGTGGTGATGCTTGACTTGCCAAAAGCTTGCGTATGCTTGCACAACAGCCTGCATTATTCACTGAGTCCAGCAACCTCGCCAATAACTACTTAATGGACTGGAAGGGGGCTATTGACCCTGTACGCTGACAAGGTCAACAGACTGTGTGTGTGAGAGAGAGACTGTAAGCGGAGAGCAGAGAGGGGGATTTTATAGTTCAAGGGTGTGTGCCTGTGAGCGAATATTTGCTGCCTGTTTCCACGCTGGGCTGGAAGATGAAGCCATGCATATTCATCAAGGCAGATGAAGAGTAAGGCTCTGTGACGGCTACAGATGAATATGGAGGCCCGACCAGTCACCCCCACCCCCCCCCCCCAAAAAAAAAGTACTTAGCATCTGATCATGCACAAGACCATCACCATTCCAATAAACATCAATCAAGTGACTGCATCACCGTTCAAAGGCACTTCATTACGCACGACAGTAAAGTTAATGTACATCTGTAAGTGAACGCATCACTTAGAGTTTTTAATTGACATTTGAAAGTAGCAGCGAATGCATTCTTTGGAGGCACTGAATAATAAATGTACAACACAAAAAACACTGCTATCTTTTCCCCAGTTGTTCTTTTATTTGGCATGTACTTGAAGAAATAAATAAAAAAATAATAATAAAAAGAATTAGGCACAAGATAGCAGTGTGTGGGTAGGTTTTTGCTGTTTTGGTCTCTATTAAAGTGTTTCCTTTGTGTAGTTGTTGAGTGTGTGCGCTGGGGGGAAAAAAGGAATCCAATAACCAAATTTTACCAATAGCAAGCAAACTGTCAACATACTCTCCAGCAAAATCCTGAACTGCTTCATGCCAGGAAAGGATAAATTAGCAAAGTAATGTGTTAAAGAAAAAGGTTGTTACTGTGTTTTACTGCATCGAAAAAGCAGCCGAGTTAAAGGTCATAGTTAAAGTTGTTACACTAATGAACCCAACACTTTCAGGACAGGATTCTTTTCCTTATTAGATCACCTGACAAAAAAAAGCACAAAAGGTGGACAAAGAAGGCAATGACAGACCTTCAGTAAAAGTGGCACTAAAGGTCTCTGCGGGCTCAATTATCGCTCATTTGAACAGGAGCTGGATCCAAAGATCCCCAATTTGCACTCTAACGTGACACTTGTGTTTGTCGGAGGAGGGAGCAGGTAACAGCTAATGGCTCCACTTGATTTCAGACTTTTCCTACTAAGCAGACACTCCAGAAAGAAACCGGTGTCCAAATGTGACAGACCGGACAGCCATTTCCCCTGAAGCTTGTTTCAGTGGGACAAGAGCAGAGGACACTGTGACAGAAACAACACCTTATTCCTTTCCCTCTGCACTGTTATTGCGCACCACTTTAATATCCTGCAGACAACAGGAAAACCCACACACAAACACACCCGCACTAGCTCTGGCCCTGCGTTGTTATGTGCCTGTTTTAGCTCCAGGTTTAATCACCGTTCTTGTTTTTGTGCCTCTAATTTCCTTTGAGGACTTTGTGATCACCCCTCTTAGTTAAAACCACGTTATGGCTTAATTTTACATATGCAGATGCATCCAAAAGCAGCAATAATGCCACAATGGCTTCTTTACAGGCCAATTAGGAGTTTATCGTCAAGATGGAAAGATAATGTGGAGTTGTGGTAACAAGTCGTCGAGGCATCAACAGGCAAAACTGGTTGTATTTCAAACTAATTGTTGCCTCAACAATACACAGCTGCAGGGATGAATGTAAACAGGTTGCAAGTCAGTGATTTACACCCACAGCCGGTTGTGGATGGAGTTCTCTGAAGCACATTAGAGACATCTGCTGGCCATACAACACATTTTTGGTTTACACTTGTCCTAGTTGAGAAAATGATAAGATCACCTTCAAGATGTGATGTAATTTACTTTGGAGGATGTAGAAAATCTGCCCTAAAAAACAAAACAAACCACGGCAAGACTGAGTTAACGCTATAAACGCACTGTGTTTGACATCTGATAATATAAAACGATTATGGTAACGTGCAGTTTATACATTTGCAACAGCTATAGCCTACATAATGGAGAAAAAAAAAAGAATAATCAAGCCTCATTGCAATAACTGCACTTGCTGCCATGGTGGTTTAATAACCAACCACCCTGATCTCTGCACTTTCAGACAGACAGACAGCTAAGGTAATAGGCCTTTTTCACAAGAAACATTACGACACGCCAATGAATGAAACACAGAGGTAAACAATATAAAATGAATGATGGTTGAATTCAACTTAACTGCTTTAGTGTCAGGGTTGCGGTGTTGTGCACGCTGTGCTCACCGGCTTACTTGAATTCAACAGAACCATCGTTCATGTAATGAGCAGTAGGCCTGACACCTGTGCTTTTGCTAGGAGAAGTCAAAATGGCTGCACCGCGGTGAAGTTGGCTTTAAGTTGGATGTTCAACAGATCGTTCAAACACCCAGTCTGGTCATAAACTGTGTCGTTGTGAGACACAATGCGACGGTCTTCACAGCGTTATACATTCAACAGATATTCGGACACCCAATTTAGCCGCAATGGTCTTCGCAACCGGCAAATAGTTAGGGACCGTCAGCCAATTACACACAGCAATTTTCAAAACTCCTCAACCACATGAACTATAAACGTCAAAAGAACTCGAAACTATTCAACATTTGTCCGTGAGTGTTGCACATCCACAACATTTGTTTTGTCCATTTTTCTATTTTATCTGAATTTTTCAAAAAATCTAAAAGTTCACTCGCTTCACATGACCTAGACACCTCAAATGCAATCTGGTTGCTCATCCCCTACCGGCGGTACCTGATGGAGACAGAAGCCAAGGGAGGCCTTAAAACTTAAAACTAGCCTGGCTATGGCCCATCTTCTGCTAGCTTAGCAGAGTAGCATAACTGCCACCTCTGCCTCGGAGTCTAGTGGCATTCATATCATGATATGATATGATAAGGCTACCTGTAAATCACATATTTTAACTAATTCATTTGTAGATGAATTCATTATTCAATTTCAATATAAAACTGTATTAACCAATGGTGGACAGACAAACAAACAGGCACATTTTTTAGATAGTATGTATGGTCTGTTTTAGCAAATGCTGTTTTCAGAGTCATTAATCAGCTTAAAAATGTCAAATGAAGTCATAAAATAAAAACCTGAACCCTTCTTTTCTACCTGTATCTGTTGGGCAGTTGTATTACCTAAAGTTCATAATAGGGTTAGGGGTCTGATGAAGAGAGATGGGTGTTTGTCTCTGATGCCTTTTGTCTTCATTACAACGCTCAGATTAATACAGTCATTACGGGCTGATGCGTACACGAAGATGACTCCACTTTCTATTCCTAATTGGGAGAATAATTTAGTCTTGTTCTGGTTCCACCTCTCTGACAGGCTCATAAAGGGCACAGGGGAGAAGAAATGGGGATCATGTGAGTGTGTGTGGGATGTACATGACTGCCTACACACACACCCCTCCCTTCTATTCCACTTATAATGTGTGTTTTAATGTAGTGAGCCTTTACAAAGCAGCTCATCAGTATGCTGAAGGGAACAGAGGTCCGTCCCAAGCAGTCTGGATCAACTGGACACTCAAGGACATTACATTAGCATTGATTGTTCTCTACTGCACCGAGTATTAATATCACAGAAGAATAAAATTCACTTAAATAAAATGTAATCAGTACATCTGATTAACCCACTATAATATCATTTTATCATGATTCCAGCATGTTTGGAGGCACCATACTGCTGCTTCAAAGTCAATGTCCATTCACTTAAGGCGATGAGATTCTGGAACTACACATCCCAGAATGCTACAGGGTTTTTTTTAGTCCAACCACAGCGCTGCTCCGTGTTGACCATGTGTTGTGTGACTGCCACCGGACGGCTGTGTGTAGAAAGTGCAGGAGAAACCTGCCACACAGTGTCATACAAACCACCACGGAGGCAGCTCGCCCCGGACCGGCAGCGGCAGAAATGTAAAGATGGATTAGGACATGATGTGCCTCATCATCAACATGTTCCCGGGAGTTTTCTATGCACTTCTGGCGGGTTTCCTTGGGGCCTTGGCGTCGTCGTCGGCCAAGCTGTCCCTCGGAGCGGACTATCTGAAGGGAGTCTGTGAAACCGGACTCCGGACGTGGGGAGAGCAGCGGAAATTTAGACAAGCGGACGAAACCACCGCCTGTGACCGGGTGAGGCATCGCCGCAGTTAAAGTTGCATGAATTATTAACACAGTGAGGATTTTCCGTGAATAATGCAGCGCCGACGTGCACGACTGCGAGCCGGGGGGATTTCTCACGGAGGGAAGTTGGGGGGGGGCGTTATCCCCGCCCGCCTCTCCTCCCTGACTCCCTCAGCATCAGCACCACCGGCAGCATCACACGGGGGAGCCCATGCAGCAGCAGCAGCAGCAGCTGCGCTCACGTGCCGTGTCCGCGTTCTTGAATGACATTGCAGCTTCATAAAAGTGTGTGTGTGTGTGTGTGTGTGTGTGTGTGTGTGCTATCGCGTTGTTTTGTAAGCGTGCAACTTGTCTGAGCGTGGTTGCGCTGATGGCATCCGTGGTGGACGGTTGTGTTTCTAAAAGGGGGTCAGGTTTCTTGTGTGACCTTCACGTTTTTCGCACACGTCACACAGTGATGTCAGAAACATCTGCATGCAGCTGTCTGTCGCCTTAATACGTGGATACGTCAAACTATAAAAATAGCAGATAAGGTGTGCAGGTGGATGCCACCCAAACGATCTTAATATACACCCAAGAGGTTTGAATGCGACATAAGACTTCAAACATACAGAGAATAGATGAAATAAGACGGACCCTTTGACATATAATACTCTGGTTAAATTATTAACTCTGTATTAGATGTGATATTTGAAGCTGTATCTTTTGGTGATAGCACACTGAATTGTCTGATGTTCTTTTATTCAGATTAGTCATCTAAAGACTATTCTGCCTCCATGGATGCTGTTGTAAAGTAACTCCTGTAATGTATTTAAGGACAATTTTGAGGTACTTGTACTATAATTTACTGGAGTATTTACATTTGATGTTTCTTTATACTTTCAGAAGGACATATTGTATATTTCAATCCATTTTATTTATTTGACAGCTACATTAACGAGTAACATTGCACCTTGCTGATCTTACAATTCAGCTTATAAAATATGGAGCATTGTTAGAGATCAAACTACCCAACAGCATATCAAGTAGGCTAGTAAATTAACCTCGAACAGCTACAACGTACCACAGCATCTGTGGACGCTTGCAGGGCTGAGTCACCATGAGGCATTTACTAAAACACGACTGAATCTGTCAGACGTGCAAATATTGTGTAGATTGCTGCAGTCATTTAATTTCAATCACTTATTGTTATTTTTACCCTGAAACAAGACATTTAAAATGTAGAGAATTGTTCGATAAAACAGGAAATGTACAAAAGTCCACAACTTTTGCATTCAAGCGGACACAAAACAACAATATTCACTTTTCTTGAATGTCTGAGCTTTTGTTTTTCAGCTCCATATCCCTCTGAGGCTGCTGTGTGGCGGGCTGCTTTTCACCTGCAATGCTGTGATGTGGACCTTCCTATCCAAAGCACTCAGGTATTCCTCCTCCTCCACCCGAACCACTGTGACCACCACCGCCTCCAACTTCATATCTTCCGTAAGTAACTGGAGCTCCTACACCCCCTTCCTGCCTTTTTGTCGTACTCTTACTGCTTGTCCTCTAAGAAAAATAAACCAGACTGCAGTGGAGTGTAATCTAATTTCACAGTGACCCCAAACCCCTTTTTCCTTTTTCTTAAGTTGCTTTATTTTAGAAAATAGGCTGGACAATATTCAGAAATAACTTGTGGCACTGATTTAGGCTTCTTACATGAATTTCTTGTCTTGTTAGACATATCCCATCAATAGTCCTTATTGGCTGTTATTTAAATCGATCTATAGACTTATTTATTGAATAAGATGAAATCCTAAATTTCTGTCCCCTGCAGGCTTTCCTGGGCCAGCTGATCTTTGGTGAAGCCCAGATAACGTTGTGGTGGGTTGGGATCTCCCTGACGTTCTCCGGTCTGTTGGTACTGCAGAGGGTTTCACCGCAGGAACAGAACGCAGTCGCAGAGAAGGACGAATAATGTGCGTTGTGTTTCGGTCGGCTTCTCCTCTGATTTGAACATCTAGCCAAAGAATAGTGCAATCTTAAAAGTGTATTTGGTGGGTTTTGTTCTTTTACAAAATGACATTTATTGAATTGAGACTCTTTTTGCACAAACAAGAAGAATCTTCAATGTTATTGTCAATCCTGCCTCGATCTGTAGTTTTATTAAACAAAATGTTTACCGATTAACTAAATGCCACTCAAAATGTGTCCTTCCTGATAAAGGAGGAACTTTTATTTGGAATCAGTGACTATTTATCCTTCAGGTTGCAGTTGGTGGCCATGAAGGCTGAGAAACACTGCTAGCTAAAATCAGAGGAGATGTTGACCTTCAGCCAGTCTGGCCATGGCACAGCAACAATCTGGTTGGGTGGGGACAACTAATGGATGCCTGCGCCCAGCTTCCCAGCAGCTCTAAAATCCTCTTTGTCCACAGGCTTACAATGAAGCAAAAATGTTACTAGCTTTACGTTACTTGAGCTACATGTTACATGAGCTAACAGAACATATGTGAAAGAAGAGAAGTGACAAATAGGAATAATTTGATCATTTGGGAAATACACTTGTTCACTTTTTTGCCCAGAGTTAGATGAGAAAATTGATACCATTCTTATGTCTGTCCAATTAATATGAAACTGAAGCTAGCAGCCAGTTAGCTTAGCTTAGCAAAAAGGCTGGAAACATAAAGAAACAGCCAGACTGGCTCTCCGAGGGTAACAAAAAACGCCCACCAGCACCTCTAAAGCTCACTGATTAACATGTTGTATCTCATTTGTTTAATTCTTACCACCAGTAAAACCAAATAGTTTTTTACACTACATTTTGTTACCTTTAGACATAGCTAGGTTAGCTGTTCTCCCCTATTTCCAGTCTTTATGCTAAGCTAAACTAAGCATCTCTTGGTCATTGCTTCATATTTAACGGACAGACATGAGAGTGGTATTGATCTTCTCGTGTAACTCTCGGCAAGAAGGGTGCATTTTTCAAAATGTTGGTATAAAGGAAGAGACAGATAATAATATAATTTGAGAACATGCATATTAACAGACTGATTTGAAATCAATCTTTTGGGTTTTGTTCATGAGCAATGGACAAATTGCATCATTGGCTACGTGCATCATGTCTCCATTATTCAGCCTGTGAATTATCTATCGCAGCCGTCAGATCACCAAAGCTTTATTAATTCTCACATTTCCTGAAGTTACTGCAACACTCTGTACACACTGTAAACATCCTGCTTTGATGTCGCATTTTATGCATTCTCAAGGTGATGTTATAAATGAATCACTTAGATTACCATGTGTTCTCGTATTTTCACAATAATGCTAATGTAGCGCTAAAAGGCTCATCCCTGGTTAAGATTTTTGCTCTCTGCCTGGGTTTTTTCTTTGCCTTTCTTGACAGCTTGAGCCTCAACTTCAAGATATGAGCATGGCACATTGTTTCAGAGGCAGCTGGTCTTTTATTTCATGATAGATCCTCCCTCCATGATAGTTCCTACCAAGGCCTGAACTCAAATAGCGTCCTGGAGCGTCAGTCCACATCAGAGTGACGTCTCTGTAAGCTGCTTCATTTCATTAAACTCAACTCAAACAGAATTTTGTGACTTAAGTGGCTAAACTGTCTCTCCAGGGTAAGAGACATCACTCAATTGCCTGTTAAGCTTTATGTGCCCTGCATTTGCAGTCTCATATTATTCCGTTGCACATCATGAATATTGGTTCATCAGCCATCATCTCTCTGGGTTTCATAGACACCTGGCTTCATCAAAAGTGTCCCTTTTTATTATGTATGGAGTTGTCAGTGAGAGTGCAACATTACCCTTCCTTTAAATCTCATAACACTGTGATGTGTGTAACAGAGAGGGAGCTTTGAGCATCAATAAATGGCAATATATGCTACTAGAGGGTTTCTGTTAGCATAAATCAGCTAAGTAAGTATACTGTAGTTTACAGGGATTTGCCTGAACATGACATCAAGGTTGCTCTATCGAACATATAGTATTTAAAGATCACACTTTGCTGTTGTTCGGATGCATATCATAATATAAATGCATAATGGTAGCTATTATACCTGTCTGTAATATCCCCACAGCAGCACTGCACAAATATATCAGATGTCCTTCCAAGCGCTGCTGTGCAGGTTTTGTATCATGTGATTTACACGCATCCCTATTAATGTGACTGCAATGACAATGTGATTATACAGCTCTCATATTAAAAACTGGCTGAGTGATGTTTCATAGCAGGGCTGTACTCACCACACAGGATTTCTCAGTGGTGGGGATCACTCACAGCCACGCAGAAGTGAATTCAGTTGTTTCTGCCTCCACGTTTTGGGATCCTGGGTGTGTTTGCATTACTTAAGAATAGTCAAACATTTTGGGAAATTACACTCATTCGTTTTCTCGCCAAAAGTTAGATAAAAAGATAGATACCGCTCTCGTTTACGGTAAATATGTAGCTGGAGCTAGCAGCTGCTTAGCTTAGCTTATGATAAAGACTGTAAACAGGTGGAAACAGCTAGCTTGGTTCTGTCCACCTAGAAAAGCCAACGAAATAGCCTACCAGCACATATAAAGTTCACAAATGAACATGTTATATCTCGTTTCTTTAAAAACTGAGGTGTAAAAACAATTTGTGGTTTTACAGAGGGTTGGTCAAGAGCAGTTACTTCCTGGAGTCTTGTTGTCACTGTGAGGTTGCCAGGCAACAAGCTAATTCACATGTTAATCTTTTAAGATTTTATGGTACTGGTAGGCATATTCTGTAACCTTTGGACAGAATCAAGCTAACCGTTTCCCCTTGTTTAGAGTCTCTATGCTAAGCTAAGCTAACTGGCTACTGGCTGTAGCTTCATAGTTAATGTACAGACATGAAAGTCGTATCAATCTTCTTGTCTAACTCCCAGCAAAAAGGTTAATATGCGTTTTTCCCAAAATGTCCCAAAACTATTCCTATATTTTACCTTTGATATCAGTAGATTTTTTTGGTGCCTGGCTTTTCTTCAGTTAACGGCATGATTTGAGGGTAAACCATCTACCTGTGAACCCACTCTCACTGTAATATAATCAGTCCGAGCTTTGCAGTAGCCACATATATAGCTCTGTGACAGTGGCATGGCCCTGAGTGTGATGTATTTATATCTGTGTGCACATGAACTGTAGATGTGGTGGTACATAGAGATTAGTAACGACTGAAATGTGATCTTGACCTGTCAAGGTGTGCCACACTGACGAGTTAATTCTGCACTGCAAAAAAAAAGCAAAAAACAGTAAATTTATCAGGAATTCTTGTGAATAGGTGAAGTTTTGACCTCTCTTGGTAGAATAATGGAACAGAGAGATTTTGCATTTGTTTGTAAAGCATGTGCAGATCAGTCGTCACTTTAATCTGAAGGCTGCTGCATCGACAAATTAATCATGATGTTCAACTTTTTAACACAAATCTGCTCTGATAGAAACCATTCATAATGTGTCTTACATATTATGTGAAACAAACATTTGTAAAATTGTAAATATATTCTAATAATAGGAAGCACCGAGAGAAGGAACACTGTTGAATTATTAAACATTTAATCTGACAAACCAGACTCTCGTCTCCATCACTCAGATATTGTTGGCTGTGGGAAGATGTTAAGTGCATCTTCGTGACAGATTTGTTCTTCAGACTAGTTTCTTGAAGCTGTTTAAATAAAACAGATTGAATAAGATGTGAATTAAAATCTGAATTATAATGCATCTGCCTTCAACTGGATAAAGATGTGAAGATCTGTGTTTAGCTCAGTGTCCTCTCTTTGCATTCATATACAGTAATGTCTCACTGTAGTTAATGGGGCTGGATGCAATGTTAGCCTTGAGCAAGTCTATAGCTACTTACACAGTGAGCTGAAATATTTTATTGTATGTTTCTGTCTCCTTTCTGTCTGTTTAATACAAAGGTGACTGGAAACAATATAGTATATGTCCCTGAATTAAAAATTGAAAATTCTCCCAAAGACCGTATTTGCCAAAATATAAGGTAAACTGAGTGATTAAAATATCCATAATACTTGCAAGTTGTGTCACATAGTTTTATTTCATTCCCCTTAAAACAAATACCAGTCGTGAAGAATAAAAAGAAAACGTGGTCCACAGTAAGTACTACAAATGGTATTCATACCTGACCCCAAAGAACATACTAAATAATTCAAGAAAAAAAAAGAAAGCTGGTGTACTGTATGTGTAAACTGGATAGCAACTGTTGCATCTCCATATGATGGTAATGTTTTTTACATGTACTTAAAAACTACTCTTGAAATGGTTACTTCAACGCCTGCCTTCATTAAGCATTCAATTTGGCAATATGCATGTTCAAATATGTCCTTTCATCACCCTTAAAAGCATGTTTTAAAATTACAGTAAGGCTTTCGAACACATTTAGGCAAAGGCATTTTTAGTGTTAAATGCTTTGATGTTCCCTTCTGCATCAAATTATCATCACCAAAGGTAAAATCTAGGCTCTTCTCTTCACACAGGGTGGCAAGGTAGCTGCTGTCCACAGCTATGACAATTTAAATGTGTATATTTCTACCGCGGCCTTTGAGGCCTCAGAGAACCTTTTCCACTGGCCGAAATTTTTATCATTTTATCCTATAAGGCTTTTTTTGTACGACAAACTGCATTATCCACAGGTAAATTCCATCGATTGAGAGCGAGTGAATTACATTTAGGGTCAGTGTGTATTGCTTTACTCCCCGACTGTCCATCTGAGCTGGTGACTGTGATAGAAATGGTTGTCAAGCAAAGAGGTCGGCTGGATTTACTACACACACAGAGGACGCTGGTCAAACTCCCTAAGGGATTCTACAACTGAAGTGTCACTTTCAATAATGTACAAGCGGCGCGGACTCTGGGACGACAAACAGGACTCTGTTTATCTGCCAAGTGTCAGATGTGGGGGTTTTAAAGTTAGAATCCTGAAGACTTTCATAATTCTCACCCCATTTTTGAAACTATTTATGATTTACATTTTTTTGCAATAGCCATTCAATGTGAATAAGTTAAATTATTAGGCCTACCTCTCTATGGTTTTCATCGTTAGGAGTCCACCATTCATTTGTTCAAATTGCCTTCACAGGAAATAATCCAGCATTACTGCTTTTAATTCCGTCTCACTGATATCAGCCTTACCAAGTGTGTTACCACCTGTTTTTGTGCACATTTTCAACTTGTGCATTAAAACCCCCCCAAAAATTTACTAAATATAAAATTCTACTTTATGTGTGCCCTCTTCTTCTGATTTAATGGCACCTGACTGCGGAATTGGTGCCAACAACAGTCGCCAACAATCTCAATGCACCCAACCCCTAATATTCACAAAACAGTAGCGGATGGAAACGTGCATTAACGAAAAAAAAACATAATGGAAAACTGCCAATTATTGACTTCCTTAACAACAAACTAAACAACGTGAGTTTGTTTGGCTGCACTGTTAACATATCCACCAGCTGCTGTATTTCTGACAGAACTGTGGGCTTAAAATCACACTTGCTGTTACCACGGTAACCACGGGTGTTGCCAAATCAACCGGGGTCACATCTTCAACAGGCCACTGTGACGGTATTGCTGCTATCTGTCCTACAGCCGTTCAATGTCCCCCAGTGATCTGGCATCAAACAAGGATGCAACAACTTCATTTAAAAAACAGTATTGAACCAATGGGATCCTGTCTCTCCCCGACTGTCGTATTAAGGCAAAATAACACAAATGTCTTTAAAAAATAGCAGATGCCACCGTTCACTAATGCACTGTTCTAAGGCAAATCATCTGCAGCACTCAGCAAAGGACTATTGCAACGACAAATACAGCAAATGTAGAAGTGACAGGATCACAACAACGTTTACAGGAAGACAAAAACAGGCGCCCATCTTGGCCCGCGGACTGCGCTGCTTTGAGCCAAAACATTCTGGACTTCAGAATCCAGGACACATTGTTTAGTCTTGGAAGCAGGAAATGATCAGACATGCTGCAGGAAGTTTTCCTCCGATGAAGGCAGAATCAGACTCTTGGTGTTACCAAGTGCTCCTTGTTAAGTTGTCCCTGTTCAGTTTTTCCTTGGATCAACACCTCATTAATCTCAATCAGCACCAAGAGGGAAACAATAAAAGAGGAAGGTGACAAGTTGCTAAAATTTTTTTACATTTTGACAACATAATCTCTTACAAAAGAACACCTGGAAATGTTAAGAAATGGTAATAAACCAAACAAAGAAAAGAATATGTAGAAGTGGTTAAGATGAGTTCATGCTCATTGGGGTCCAGCCAATAGGGGGGCAGACCAGGATTGATCAGTCCAAGTCCTCAGCAGCAGAGCTCAGCTAGGCCTCCAGCTTTCACACAATGTACTGGTACATGTCTGCCTTGCCGTGGTCGGGGGTTGCAAAGGGGCTCAGCCAGGCTATGGAGAACGGATGGCCAAACACCACCTTCAAATTCATCCACTTTGACTTTTTGGCCCATCGTCTCTCCTCCTTCTTTAGCTGTTCGATACCCTGCGGGGACAAGATGTAACAAAGAGGAGACAATGTGAGTCTCCTGTAACGATTCATGCTCAAAGCTGATGTGTAGCTGAACATATAGCTGTGTGTCTGCCAGCAGAAAATAACCAGTAAAAGGGATTAAAAATGAAGCATTTTGTTTTTTTCTTAGAGGTCTTGATCGGGGTTAGGTGACTCACTCTCACCTGATGTCTACAAACGGCACACACACACACACACAAATGAAGATGCAGTAACAGGGCAGAGAACTGCAGGCATTAGATTGAAGTGACTGAAAATAGATGATCTTGGTAGTGAATATTATAACACTGAGTCATCGACGTGGGTGGTTTGAGCGGATACGTTATGAGAAAATGCAATAATCTCAACCTACCTGGAAGCTATAAGTGAATTAGCTGCTCCTACTTACATCGGTGCTCTGACTTTGTGAACAACAGACAGTCAGAACTGCTAAATTAACTATAGAATGAGCTACACGCGTGCCTGGTTAACGTAACTATCGTTGACCCTGCAGTGTTTCTCAGGATATTATTATAAATTACTTATTTTTGTGGTTTTATACTTTTATTAGACAGTCGACAGCAAAGAGATGACAGGAAATAAAGGAAGACAGAGAGATGACAGGAAATAAAGGAAGACAGAGAGATTTATGGTCGGTGCCATAAAGTTATAATACTCCTGTATTAGCAGCTCCTGTATCCGGGGTATTTTGGCTTCTTTTTTTACGATGGGATGAAGTGGACACCCATCGTCTGACTGCTGTTTTACGGAGGACATGTCCTTTGTAAAGTGGAGTGAAGCTTACAGCACCTTTCAGGAGCGGTCAGAGCCCGCGCAGTTTATTTGGTAGGCTTTAGTGACTTGCTTCAAGGCACTTCAGCAGGATGGGAGTTGGCTAACAGAGGCTCGGAGGCTGATTCTCCATTTAAAAGAAAACTTCACCACAGACACTGATGCAACCGAAATCCAGTATTTGGGAGGTGCGCAGGAGAGTGATGCATTGCTGCTGCGTTCACTCACCGTCTCGTCTGTGCAGATGGAGTGGACCTGCGTCCCAAACATGACTGCGGTGAAGATCAGGAAGAGGAGACCCTCGAAGCAGAGGAGGATGAGGAGGACGACTGTTGCTGGTGGAGAGAAGTTACTGCACTCTGGAGGGGGGAGGGACAGGAGAGAGAGGAGGAGATATCAAATAGAGTAAAGTGCCCCAGGTACATTAACAATACAGTCAGGCATAAGCAAATAAATACAGATGGTAAATTCTTTAGGAATGTCCTCCCTAATTCATCTCTTGTGGGTATAATCATCTATATTTGCACATAAAGTTGGGTGGTGGTAAAACAGTACTGTCTTAGTCGTCTACACCAGTGTATTACTTACTTGTCCAGTCTTCTTCAATGCAGAAAACAAAATGGAAGGCCACCAAGACTAGCGAATGGAAGGATATTAGTGCAATATACATCTGGGGGAGCGAGGAAACACAACAAAGCATCAATTTAGTGTTAAGATAATATTATAACATCAAAAGAACATTAAAAAAAACAAGTGGGGCTTTAATCTCATATGTTTCATTTATGCAAAATTTCAATCTCTGGACATCCAGAGCCTGTTAAACTACATTTCATACTGAATGTATTCTTATTAGAGCTGCATATGTGAAGATGTAAAGATATATGAAGAAAATATAAATAGTGTAAGAGGGAAGTACAGACTATAGGTAATGTGAGAATAAGCCTGTTTTTAAGGTTAGGCAAAAGGAAACACCACAGCATGTTTCCTGCGCTGTCAGCACAATGTGATGAATGCAATTGTACTTTAATACACAGGTTAATTTCCTGATCTAAGCTTTAAATGACACGTGTATTCAGCTTTCTTTTGTTTTGTCAGCTTTAACACTTCTCGCTGTGTTCCGAGTTCTCTTTTACCGCTTTATTTTAAAAACGGTTGGAATAATAACGGAGCTTAAAAATTTATCTAAAATATAAATGACGACCTTTCTTCTTTTTTTTTTTTTAAAGACTCACCGTGAAGAGCACAAAGTATTTCTGGTTGCTTTCTCCGACGCAGTTGTTCACCCAGGGACAGTGGTGGTCCATCTTTTTGATGCAGCGTTTACACACACTGTGGACACACAGGTAGATAATGAAGACGAGAAGTATTACAGGAAGGCTGTGACCTTCTGAGGCTGCAAAAGACCAGTCTGAATATAGAGTATATTTAACTATTGCCAGAGCAAATCAAAACAGACACACACAAACTGTCCGGCTGGATTGTGTGTGATTGTGTGTGTGAGGGGTTATTTATCTCACAGAATTGCAGCTGGCTCACAACTCAAGTAGGGTCTGACAACTCACAAGGAGGGAAATCTATATTTAAAAAGCTTCCGTCCTGCGTGTAATATATTACTCTTACGGGTCATTAGATACAAGTGTATCATCTGAACCGCACACAAGGATGACTCATAAAAAAAAAAAAAAATCTACTTCATTCAAACTGACAACCGGTTTTGCCTCGGAGACAGAATGACTCACTCCCTTTACAATTCAATTACTCTGCAGTGTTTTTGCGCTTTTCGTGCCTTGAGATCCCACCGAAACCACAGAGCTGCCACGAAGGGAGCTCCCTTATTATCAGGCTGCGGAGTCCGCAGGGAACCGGTGCGGGAGCAGACACAGACGAGGAAAGGCATCAGGACTTTCCTCTGCAGGGTGCAGACTTCAGCAGAACACTCGACCCAGAGTTTGCAGCGGGAATCTGTGATCTTTCCCGAGATCTACACATATTCAGGGGGTGCTGTACCTGCAGTGGTGAGCTCTGTCGGGCTTGATGCTGCAGCACTTGGGACACTTGTACACCACCTGTCCTGGTTTGAGCTGCAGGCTTTCAATGAACTCTTTGGTAGCATTTCCTTTAGGCACAGCTCCCTGAGAGAGAGAGGGGAGAAATGAAGATGTGTTGACAAGGAATTCAGCTGCAGATTCTGTTTGTGCAGAGGTTCTGCATAGCACTCATTTGGCTGCAGGAGCTCCTTGTTATTTTGTACGAAAGATGTACTACAGCCTATACAGGATTCAGTTTTTTCCTATAAAGTAATAAAACAGTAACCGACACTATTGTGACTCACCGGGTCTGTGCACATCGCCTTGGCATGAGAGGCGAGGGCGAGGAACGCGAGGCCGTTGAAGATCACCCCGTTGAAGAGGCTGTAGGCCACGCTCTTGGCAGGCAGCAGCATGACGAACACCACCACGAACTCGGCGTAGAAGACCAGGAACCAGGTGATGACGCCGCACACGATGCCGCAGCCGTCGCGGATGAACCACATGGTGTCAGAGCCGGTGCGGGGCGGGGGCGGGGCGCAGTGCTCGGGCTTCAGGTAGCCAGCTTGCCGCTCGATGTCCCTGGTGCGGTGCGCCGGGCTCATCATCCTACAACGCCCGTGGCTCCGACCACATGCTGCGAGGAGGGACGGGAGACAGATGGCGAGGTAAGAGGGGGGAGCGGAGAGGTGGAAGAAAATGAAGAAGAAGAGGATTAGAGAATTAGGTAAGTGACGCGGAGTGAGTACATGTGATGGAAGGTTTTAGTGTAGGGCTGCAACTAATTATTTTCACAAATTAATCTGCTGATTGTTTTCTCAATGATGTGTCTGGTCTAAAGAATGCCCTCCACTGTTTTCCACAGTCCTAGGTGAGGGTTTAAAAACTTCTTACCAACCAACCATCCAAAACCCCCAAATTATACATTTGCTATTATGTAAAACAAAGAAACCCACTGATCCTCAAAGAAGAGCAGGAGCGTTTGACTGAAAAATGCTTTACACGATTAGTTGTCCCACATCAATTAAAGGCTAACTGGTATTTTTTTACCTGGGCCCAATTTTAACATATTTTGGGGACTTGATGGCTAATAGTTACCAAAACTTTTGGAATCGGTCCAGTAGATCGCCTCAGTTGAAATCCATGAACAGGCTGCAATGTAATCCTTTGAGGCAATTGCGCCCGTGAAAAAAACAAGCAAAAACAAGCACTTTTAGACGTACTTAGGTAATTTAGACCCCAACATTTGTAAATATAGAGCCCAGGTTTAAAGGGAGTCTTTTACCATCTAATAAGTGCTCTACATCCTCGAGGAATACAGCTAAACAAAGACAAGGGGGCTAAAAAGCTAATAAGACACAGCAAATGAGGTGGAGGACAATACTCAGGAGGAAGCATTAACTGGAGGAACAAACACTCACTAGTCCAATCACAACAGACCAAGCCATCCAACCAGATTCCTCTCGCAGCGAAAATAAGAAGCTGTAATTCACCATTTGGCCTTAAAAGGTGAAGCAGCAGCCTACACACCTGAGACGCACCGAGCGTGTGCGTCCCTCTCCGTTTGGAGAGGAGGCTTACGAATAAACAACTGAGCATGTCTGAGTGAGTGCGGACGAAGACGGTGCGGCTTCAAAGGGGATAAAATGTCAGAAACCCAAAAATAGGCCCCACTGTTATATGCAGATAACGGGGCTTATTACACCCTCCTCCTCGCTCACACCGTAGCTTACAGTGAGTTCAATCAAATTGCTTCTTGGTCATTCCTGAGGATTCAATCTATCCATTAGGCTTAACCGAGCGACAGCCTAATCTCACTTTTATGTCCGTATTAATTAGGACTTGGCCAGTGATCCTGGCAGTTAAGCATGCTTCCCCCAAGCACAGGGATTTAATCAGAACAAAAAACGAAATGGCGTTCTTACGGCACATTTTGGGATGAAATGAATTAATGTCATCTTTGGATAAAACTAAAACATCTCACGGCCAACTACTGCCCGAGTCCAGACCATGTCCGCTCCTTTTATGCTCGCAATTCCAATTTGTCCTGAAATTACAAAATAATCTCTTGAAATGTCTCACAGAGACTCATGAGTCGTGTTTATGATGTTGGAGGAGGCGGTCTTGGTTTCAGACGAGGTTCCAAAACACCTGCATGGACTTTGTAACAAAAAAAACCAAAACAGAATACAATACCGTGTATTTGTACAGGAATGCCTTCTAACATTATACAGCTATCTCTTAAACATGACCCTGTTTTAATTTACACCACGAAAAAACAAATATGGAAATAACAAGGATGATAAAAGTCCACCAAGAATTACACAGTGAGCTACAGAAGAGATGTTAAAGTGAACAGAGGAGGGTAAACTACTTGAATCAACCAGGTTCAGATGGTATTCCCAGCCTGAAATCATTTAGATAACGCAAATGGTTAATTGCCGATAACTGTAAATTCCTACTGGGGATTAATTATCGACAGCGTGAATTTATCCATCTGTATGACTGCAATCATCCCAACAGTCCAACTCTGGAAACAACTGAGAAACAGGGGCATTGTTGCTAAAAATGTACTTCCTGGTTGGAGTGACTTTAAAAAAAGAAAAGAAAAGAATGAAATACTGCCTCTTGACCCTTTTCACCATGCTTGTCATCACACAGCAGGAGTCGGGCACAGTGGGAGGTCATGCTGGAGGTCTGGTGTGTCTGCGGAGCTATCACTTTCACTACAAGTCGGGTATTACTTTACCATCTGTCTGGGCTCCAGTGGCAGTACACAGCAAAAGGAAGAATAATTAAATATAATACATGTACATAGTATAGTTTTGTACTGTAGTATTTCTATTTTAGGCTTTTCTATAGTGTTATTTCACAAAAAAAAAAAAAAACGTCCAGGCAACTTCAGCTCATTCATAATGCTGCGGCTAAAGAAAGCTGAACACGTTACACCAGCTCTCAGATCCCCGTAATGGCTTCTTGTGCGTCACTGAATAAAGTTTAAATTACTGGTCTATAAATCTCTGAATGTTTTAGGATCAGAAAACATCCCTGACTGCCTCTGAACATATGAACCCTCTCAGGTCATCTATTAGCAATGTGCTAACTGTTGTCAGAGTTCAAACTAAACCCGGAGGCAGCATTTAGTTGCCACGCCCCAACTTTGATGTTCTTCACTGCAGTTGACTGAAACTAAACGTCTTTCCTTACCTAATATTTATTCATCTTCTTTTTTTTTTTAATGTTAAATGTGCTTTCCGGAAGAACTTTAAATTGCCTGCTCTTTAGTAGTTAGACACTATGCATATTAAGTTGTTAATTAGAAAATTATGTAATTTGATTTTACTAAATACGATGCTTTTAGCTATAAAACTACCTAACAGTGTATTGGAAAAGTAGCTCCACCTTGACAAGCTACAACATTTACACGTTGCTTACATGTTAATCCAATAACAATGATCAGATAATATAATAATATAACGTCGTAAAAAGGGGGCCTTTATTCATTTCTTGAAGCTAATTAGGGAAAATTATATTGTGAATCACATTTTTCCACCCCCAATTTGAAAATGTGGACCTCCTCAGACCTACTTCCACACAAAATGTTAGCACAGGAAATCATATCAAAGCGTTTTACTTCAGTCACTGTAAGACGAAATAACCATTTCATTTCAAGATCTAGGAAAAATCCTTGTTAGACAGGTTTGGTTCCATCAGTCAAGCTGTTTGTACTACATGTGACTGTTTACCTGTATAGATCTGACTCAGCTCGTTCAAGACAAACTTGTTCCAGTGAGGGGAATACAGGGTGCTTGATAACGACCCGGTAATGTAATTGTTATGTGAAATGCTTTAACGTTTCACTCCATTAGAAACAAAGAAGCTTCGATGGCCCTAAAAGCTGTGTTTGGTGAAAATGCAGATGGGACTTCCTACAATAAAGTAATAAGACCTGGCGTGAAACTAACTGCAAAACCAGAGTTCATTAGCAACTAAGTCAATGGTTTATTTTGTTGGGGGTTTTGTTGGGGGTGGTAGAATGAGTCTATAGATTTCTCTCAGTGAATGAAAACGACTGACTGACTTGATTGTCACAGAAACACTTTCTCGAACAGCCCCCCTCTTGTGTTGCGTCAACACGAAGAAACAACAGTTAAGAGTTTCTGCATCATTTGCCAAAGTGAAACGCAACTACCACGATGCTTCTGCAGTACTGTTAGAGTAGATACAGTATGTAAAAACGCCTGATTTATACTGCAGCGGTGACTCGCAATCTCAAAATGTATGAGTGGCACAGTCAAGATATTCTGTTAATGATTTATGGGCATGTTTGAGACCCTGCTGCTCGAATGCATTTCAAAGTAACTGACAGGGCTGAGCAATGGCAGCCGGGCAGGCAGGATGAGAGATGTGATGTAGAGATGAGAGGCACATAGATCGGACCTCATGGGAGTTAATTAACACTCCAATATGATTCCACTTAACCTCATTCTGCAACTTTTTGGACTAAAGACTAGAGAGGCAACCTGTCCGTTCAGGTCTCTCTGTGTTGGTGTGTAACAGCAGTGATTCTCAACCAGGGGTACTTCACCGGTTACCAGGGGATACGAGGACAATTCTGAGGCTTAGCTAATAATAAATAATAGAAATTATGATTTGATCATGTAGTATATACACATATTTCTGTTTAGGAGAAGTAAGATTACAAACGTGTATGATGCTGATCTTTATACTTATTGTTTGTCACAATAATCTACCACGTATGGTAGTCTGACTGCACAAGAAATGCCTCAGTTTTCCACCAAACTGAGACAGTTGTAAGATGATTAAAGCTGCAGAAAGACTAGTTGGAAAAAATAAGATAAAAGTGGTTGAAACAACCACTTTCTGACACTCACAATTTCTGTAGGAGAAATGCAATACCATTAAACAATACCACAAAGCCACATCAAAGGGGCACTTAGTCCGATCTGATAGGGTTGTGGGGGTGCGTCTAAAAAATAAAGGTTGGGAACCATAATCTCACATTTTGAGAGCTTGATTTTGGTGTACAGAAATCTGTGACCAATCAGATTCTGTGAAACTAGAGAATTACTTTATGTAAAAAGACCAGATATTGACTGACAGGTGAGCTCTACAGAGAGCTACACACAACAGCGCCTGTCACAGTTATCAAAATGTGTGACTGTGTCGAAATACTATGGTACCAGCTGCTTTCAAAATAAAGCATGTGATAAGGTATGATAAGATACCAATGGGTGCGGTGGATTTCTCAAAGCCCATGGCGACTCGAAGGGTTATGGTTATAATATATGACGAAGAAAAGCCGCAAACAGAAGCTGTAACCAGGGGATGTTGGGATGTTTGGCTTTTTGGCCTGAAAAAGTATTGATCGATTATCACAACAGTTGATAGCTGATTATTCGATCGATTCAGCAAAGATGCCAACTCTCAGTCCAGCAGACTCAACTGAACACCCAAAATTAAGATGCCTGACTTCTAATTATTTCAGCTCTAAAGTAGTAGACTACTATAATGAATGCATGGATGGTAAAGTCGGTATACACTTGCTGAAGTGCCCTTGAGCAGGAATCTGTATCCAGTGAGCCGTTATAATGGCAGTATATGTCTGTAATGGGTGGACTTCCACAAAGTGCTAGGTTAATACAATTAGCGTTAACAAGACCAGGAAGTAACGTTAACTCTGGCAGCTGGAGCGAGATATCTGGATTTCCAGTAGTTGGTAGCTGATAATAATCATACAGCGGCTAAATTAAACCATTTCAAAAGCAACGCTTCCGCTTGTTTAAAAAAAAACCTACCTCGCTTCCTCCTGGCTGGTCGACAAAAGTTTCTTGAGGTCGTCACGTAGTTTCGAGCCTTAGGAAGTTAAAAACACACCAAACTGAGAGAGAGAGTGTGTCTCCTGCGCCGCTCCGTCTGTTAGCGTAATCCCAGCTAACCTCACGGACCTGCGGGCAGCTCGTCTCAGCGGCTCCGCGGCCGGGCTCCCGCTTTCAAAGCCGCCTCGGTTTCGACGAGGTGTTAATTAGCCTCGTTCGTGCGCTAACTACAGCGGGTGGGGGGGGGGACCGAGCCTTAAAAACAGGCCGTTGTTCGGCGCTTCCTTCTCTGTCAGATCCAGAAAGCTTTGCGGGAAGAAGGACAACGCTGGAGCCAACCAGGAAGTCCGATACCCTCTCCTGTACGTGATTGGGCGCCCGTGCCCTGAGCTGAGTCTGTCAGGCAGCGCTTGCTCCCAGGCTGCTGTGCACCGCCCTCAATAAAAGTTAAATCGATACAATATCGATGTAGGGAAAATCCCGCTTGCATTTTGCGATATCTTAATTAATTTTCCTTCTGAAATGCTAAAACATGATACTGGTCATATCCTAAGCGAAACTGGTGTTCTGTGATACTATATACCCCAGTGCATTTAATGTAAACCCTGTAAAACTAATTTAACAACACTTACCACCATGGCTGGATTACGTTTAAATGTTGCTGGGCCCCTCGTTTCTTCAGCTCTCTGCAATTTGTACAAATTTTCTATGCTAGAATATGACCTGGCTCTGGGTTTGTTTTGTGGCAAGTTGATTAACCCTTGTGCTACCTTGCCGGGCCATATTGACCCAGTGTCTTCTCCACAGGGTAGCACAAGGGTTAAACAAGTTCAAGTTAATTTAAGAACACACATCAAGAAAGCATAAACCAGAAATAAAAGACTTATACTAGTTTTAATAACAGATTTCTAAAAGCTGTGGCCCTAGGGCCCCTCTTCTAGACAGGCCCTCAAGTAAAGGGTAATGAAACAGGATCCACATTAAGTCCCTACATTAAAACCTGGGTTTTCAGAAAACGGCTCAATTTGAGAAACAGATTAAAAATATTCTTTATCCTGAAGTAGACAATTTTTTAGATGATTTTGGAAATGCATTTATAACAGTGGGAAACAAAAGGGGTGTTAAATGGTGAGTTTTGATGCTTAGCAATAGAGGGCAGACTGACAACATTTTACCATTACCTTTTTATTCTATCTGAACCAAGTGTTCATTCATCAAAACAAAGATACTTTTCCACTTGCTGAAAGGGTGCAGTATGCCGCCACCACTGCCTGAAAGTTCTGACTCAAAGTGAAAACAAAACCATAAAAGCAGATCTAGAATCAGTTAAAACATCTATGTTTTGGCTGCAGTGGAAGTATAAGAACTATTTAATTTCGCCCAGGAAACGCTGGTGAATAAACATCAAACTGAGCTAACTTATCCAGCCTTTTTTCACTTTTGTTTAGACTTCCTACAGATAAAAACCATAGAAACGCCTTTAACAGGCAGAAATTAAGATTTTATAAACAGATATATGCCAAAATAAATTATGTTTTACTAAATTAAACAACACGAAAATATTGCCAAGATGTTGTTCTTTCGGTATCCCTCACACATGGTGAAATGAATTCCACTTTTAAGAGTTTCAGACTGGCTTCACCGGTTGGGCGGGGTCTTCCATCTACTCCGTCTCATGATTCAAACTACCGGGACATCTGGGTGAGCAAAGCGGGCCAATTTTAAATAATTTTTATTCGTCGTCTATTGATGACGTTAAAGTAAAGCGACACACACGCTATTTTACAATTATGGCAACAGTACAAGTTAGCGAGGCTGAAAAAGTGTACATTTTACACGGGATACGGGTAACTTATTAACATATTGACTTCAGCCTTTGACTTCTGTAATTAAAAAAAATCTTTATATGCCATAACTGTGATTTGTGCTGTATAACGGCAGAAAACTAGCTAGCTGCTAGCTAGCATTCGCTAACTCTGAGTCTGTATTGTTGTTGACATGTTGATTCTTGCCATCAGGATGACTTACGAGTGGATGGAAGAGGCTGTGAGGATTACAGACACATGGAAATAGAGACCGATGTGGTGTCCAACACAGACGGCTCGGCCAAAGTCACACTGGTAATATACAGTAGCAGACGTCCTACACGTCGCCTTCTTTTCTGTTTAAACTGGAAGAAAATGCTCTAAAACTTCTCTTCTGTGCACCCTCAGTCACTTGTCAACACTTCAAATGGCATATACTCCTACATATTAGTTATATCTAATGTCTACTGTCTTGTTATTGTCATTTATCAGGAAGGATGACTGATTACACATTATTTTATTGACTTTGTTGTTTTGTCTCTCTTCCAGGGGCACACAGCGGTTCTAGTTGGGATTAAGGCTGAAATTGGAAAACCAAGGCCCATGGTGCCAAATGAAGGCTACTTGGAGTTCTTTGTTGATTGGTAAGTATGGTATTGGCCATTAACAGAACATTCTCTTGAGTCTGTTTGACCTTTTAACATTTGTAAGTGTCTCAGACAAAAATGTTATTATAACCCAACAGGAATTATATTCCAAAATGAAAATAAAAAATGAAAACCTTTTTTTTCCTAAGTAAGAGGTGAAGAGTTTGTAGTGTTTGGATGGATACCCTGCCACTAGGAGGTAGTGTTGTATCATCTGTTCCCGGTGAGATGCACCTCTAACACATCCAAGTGATTGTGGACTGAAATATTAAATGTGTGTGTAGGTAGGTAGCAAGGTCAGCCAGTCTTACTGCTTTCCCTATGTTCTCTTTCTTACCTCTTTCCCACTAACTCGGGTAAGAAAACATCTCAGATTGATAGGTTCTCTGTTACCTCACACGTTTATTGTCTTGTTTTCACCTGCCATCACTAGTTCGGCCAATGCAACCCCCGAGTTTGAGGGCAGAGGAGGCGAGGAGCTGGGGACAGAGCTGAGTAACACTCTCTACAAAGTCTTCAACAACAAACACAGTATAGACCTGAAGAGCCTCTGCATCAGTGCAGGAGAGCATTGCTGGATCCTCTATGTGGATGTGCTGGTGAGTGGCAGCCACCTGTTAGTCAAGGCATACTTGTGCAGTAAAACTTTATGTAGAATTCCCCCAAATCTTTGTTTTCAATTTATGTGACCGCTGTACATCAATTTAAATTCCTACTTGTATGAAAAGGTGTGACAGCTCATCTTTTGTATATAAAGTACAGTTTGATGTAAAGCTGTTCAGTTTCTCCCAAACAAAGCATTCCTGTTTCATTGGAGGAATAAGTCAAAGCAGCTTATTTGATTTGAGTATATTCAGCTCCGTGGTCCCCACTGAAGTTAAATCTGTTTCCACAGCTCCTGCAGTGTGATGGAAACCTGTACGATGCCATGTCAATAGCCATCAAGGCAGCTCTCTTCAACACAAAGTAAGTTAAGTGTGATCGTAAGTTCATTCTTATTCAGCAGAATGAACGCTAAAGACAGTCTTCTACTTACCTTACCGACAGAATTCCCAGAGTCCACATATCGGCAGACGACGAAGGAGGGAAGGAAATCGAGCTCTCAGACGACCCGTACGACTGTATGCGGCTCAACGTAGAAAACGTTCCTTGTATAGTGACGTTGTGCAAGGTAAGCTCACTTGCTAGTAAAGCATTTCTAAAGCCTATTATCACACAAACGGTGAAGCACATGCACTTCTTGGCTCCCCTTTGACATTGTCTGTCTTTCTGCAGGTGGGCCACCGGCACGTAGTGGACGCGACTCTGCAGGAGAAGGCCTGCTCTGTGGCGAGCCTCATCAGCTCCGTCACGCACAAGGGCACGGTCACCTGCACGAGGAAGGTGGGCGGCGGCAGCCTGGATCCAGAGAGCATCTTTGAAATGACAGAGGTGAGTGCAGCCCTCCTCCCCGGCCATCTGGCCTCCTCTTTTGTATGTAGGTAACATACTAAAGACAACTTACATTTTTGTTTTTTTAGTAATGACAATGACCATATGGCACTGACCTTTTTGATTTGAATATAGGTTTTGAATATGATTCCGTATAAATGAGGCTGTACAGTCGAAAGGTGCTCAAGTGTTGTGTTGTCTTCAGGCAGGTAAACGGGTCGGGAAGGCCCTTCATGCTCCGCTCATGAAGTTGCTGCAGCAGGAGGAGAGTTTGGGAACGAAGCGACAGAAAGTTGGCTTCCTCGGTTAAGATCGACTACAGGATATATGTACATGTATACAGAATTTTACTTGCTTAACTTTTGATACACTGTTGCATTGTGTTGGTGTTTTAACAAATAGGCCACCAATAAATAAACACGATGTAAGATCTGATTTTGATAATTCTTTAATGAAGAACTCTTTGGCACACTCATAAGGCTGTGGTTTTATATATATTTATTTTCTCTTAATTTATGAAGAACAATATGCACACAAAGTGATGGAGATGACAGGTTGTTACATTTGATTAAATTTAATAGTGATTTACATTTAAATCACAACAGATGAACCTGTGCAGTCTGATAATCAACAATAGTAGAGAGTCTGAAGTAAAGATGCTGTACAGATACATTTTTTGATTGGTTTGAGATACATGATAATAATAATAAGGTATGCTAAGGACAGAGTGACTAAAAACAAGTAAGTCCATTTAGAAAATGTTGCTGAATAGTATATTTTAAATAAATAACGTGCTTTAAAATGTCCTTGTGCTTTTGTTACACAAGCTTCAGAAAGAAACAAAGGTGACACTCGATACTTTGAGAAGTGTAGAGTCCAGCCTCTTCGTGTCCTTTTGTTTTTGCCACGTGTCAGTAGAGGATTGTGAAAAGTGGAAGTTATACAGAAAGACCAGATGTGACTGGATCATTTCCACTCTCCCCTCAGACTGTTGGGGGGTGTGTGTGTGTGTGTGTGCGCGCGTGTGTGTGCGCGCGCGTGCGCGTGCGGGCTGAGAGCAAACCGGTCCTAACTGAACTGAACAAAGGAAACATATATAAGAGAATGGTTTGTAAAATGATACATTTAAAATAAGCTAGAATATTGCAGGTACCTAAACGGGTAATTCAAAGTTGCATATGAGACTTCACAAAACACCTGGAAATATTTAGATATTTCCAAATGAGGCCAAACTTCCAAGACACCTTTTGGCCAACTTTTAGGAAAGAAAGTCTTATTCCATCTTTTTTTTTTTTTTTTCAAGATTCAACTAGTCTTTAGAGCCAATGAATAAACAGTAACCAAGTTATTTAGGGATTTATGCAACAGATGAGGTAGTGTTTGTTAATTTATTTTTCATATACTTTTGACGAAGCTGCACAAGGTTATGTCATACCTGCTTCACACTGTCTCGCCACGTCTGCCAGTCTCCACCTGCGTTCCAGGCCTGGCTCTGGTTAGTACTGGCCCTCCGTCCTTTAAGGCTCCTGAGGTCGGGTTGTTATTCTTGCAAATGGCAGTTTTGGACTTCAGTAGTTTTCCCTGTTTGGAGAAATGAGAGGGAGGGTGAGAGAGAGAGAGAGAGAGAGAGAGAGGGAGATAAATTGCAAGCATCCACATTGGAGCTACCTCATTCAACAGGCCTAACCATGGAGATCAAATTGTGTGTGCTGCTGGGCGTACTTCTACTGGTAAACTGCTCGTTTCAGCAGAATCCACCGAAGAAAAAGCTAGTGAAAAAAGGTAAACGGAAAACAGGTGATCTGCAGGATCATATTTGTGTTGTGAAATATCTTTATTTTTTTTAAACAGCACCTTTTCTTCATAGTCATGTGCTCAAATCTTGAAAGAAGAAACCATTTGAACATTTTTTCTTTCATCACTGAGCATGCACAAACACTTAATGTGAGTTTCCTTGTGTCTCCGGTGTTGGTGGAATCAAGATACAACAAATGATGCTGCCATTGAGGTGCTACAGAAACAGATTGAAGACATCGTCCAGGAGCTCAACCTACTGAAGGAACAACAAGCCCTGCAGACAAGTGAGCTCGACTTTTCAGCATCTGCATCATACTTTCGATCGTTTGATAAAGGAATGCAAATTATTCCTCTAAAAAGGACTCCATTACCAAGTCTTCTAACACCAGGACGTCTGGGTTCAGATTAAGGCTTTATTACCAACCTGGCAAAAGGGGAAACTGCCCCAAAAGCCCCAGGATTAGTGTGTCAATCAGTCATGCTTAAAATGAGTGACTGCAAAGTTTTTATTGGAATTGGCAATTCTACAGTGTAATATAAACTGGTTCTGCATTATTATGTAATATTGTGCCCCTGTCTTGTAGAGGAGTTCTTTGTCAAAATCTAGATATAATAATTATTACTTTAAGTGCTTTACAATCAAACAAGGAATCCAAAGTAAATAAAATTTGAGTTGTGTCTCCAGAATACCTCAGGAACAGAATCCCAGGTATATGTCTATTTGACCATCTACCCCCTTTTATGTTTCCCTTCAGTCTGTTTGAAAGGCATAAAGATCCATGGCAAGTGTCTCTTGGCGGACCGTGTGAGAAAAAGCTACCACGCTGCCAGTGAAGACTGTAACGCCCTGGGCGGTGTCCTTGGTTCTCCCACATCCAGCGACGAGAACGACCAGTTCAGAGAATACATCCGCCAGAGCATCGGCCCAGATGAGCAGATCTGGCTGGGTGTCAACGACATGATGACCGAGGGCGCCTGGGTGGACCAGACCGGCTCCGGCATTACATACACAAACTGGGACACGTCCAACAACCGGTCCCCTCAGCCCAATGGAGAACAGTCCCAGAACTGCGCCGTCCTGTCTGGGGCCGTCCGTGGGAAGTGGTTTGACGAGAGCTGCCGTGAGGAGAAGCCCTCCGTCTGCCAGTTCAACATTGTTTGATCGCCTTTATCCCGTCACAGACTGCGCATGGTTATAGCTGCTTTTTCCTGTGCACTCTTGCTGCAATGCCACTCTCAGCCTGCTTTTCTGAAAAGGACTCTTTAAGCCAGTGGTTCTCAGCTGGTTTCGCATCGGAACTAAATTCTGATCCAGAGGTCACAGTCAGCGTGAGACATATGAAGTTGTTCATTTTGACTAAAGAGATCAGACGATATGTTATTTGCAGCATTCCTTGTGGTCACAATAAAACCAGGAAGAATGCAGTTCAGTCTAGAATAAGTGAGACTGTGGACGTCTTCTCCTCCACAGGAGTCAATGATTTCTGCCTGCGTTTTATAGAATTTTGCACATTTTGTCTTATTAGACACTAGATTATCTTTTTTCCCCCCAATCATTTCAAAATATATATATTGGATGTATTATGTTCATAATTTAAAAGAGCAGTATTCCTACACCAAAAAGCTGTGTGTAAATGTAAAATAAATGGGTGTAACTTTCCATCATTTACCCACAGCCACACCTGTTACAGCAGTTCCATGCCTCACTGGTTGAGAACCACTGGTTTAAACTGAGGCATCACTTCACAACTACTGTATTTAAACGACGGCATTGCCAGAAGTATAAGTGATAATTTGCATTCATATTAAAAAAAAAAACTCAATCTTCAACCACATTGTTTCAATACATTATTTCAGTTTGCTGGTCTTGTAGTCTCCTATATCTATCCTGATGTAACCTCAAAATTACCATCAATAAACTACGAAAACCCATTATTACCCATATTGTCATTTTGTAATTACAAAAATAAAAGTTGATCACTTTCCTGCAGTGTGTGTGAGAAGAGTGGTATCGATCCTCTCATCTAACTCTCAGCAAGAAAGCAAATCAGTGTTTCCCAAAATGACAAAAGGCTTAAACTGAAAGACAAAAACAGAAATACAGACTATTTTAAATTTAAAACCCATATCTGTAAGAAATGTGGCAACTATGTAAACCTGGTTTCCAGTAAAACACACTTCTCCATGGTAAACATTGGCTCCTGCTCTGCAGTCTGAAGTCTTCCACACCCTCCTTCACACTGTTTTCATGGCCAGAGTTCCTGTGGTTGAAGTCGTTTTCACCATCCAGAATGCAAAAGGTGATTTTTCTTTCCGCATAAAACAGCAAAATGAAGTATGAGGGCAGTAATTACTTCAAGAAGTAAACAGTTTACTCACCAGACCGTTTTCCTGGAATTTATTGCAAAAAACTAAATTGTATTTACAGGTAAAGAAAAAAAAATCTCTTAAAAACACAATAGTAAACAATATAAGGTAAAAACACTTGGAAAAACAAGGACCAGAGGTATTAGCACACGTTTTCATAGTCCCTGCTTCTGAGTCCCCACATGGCCAGAGATTTAATAAAACTAAACAAATCAAACATTAAAAAAATAAAAAATAAAAAGAATAGTTTGACATTTATGTTACTTTCCTGCTGAGAGTTAGATAAAAAAGTGCACAGCATAGCATTAAGACTGGAAACAGGGGGAAGGAGCTAGCCTGGGTCCGTCCAAATGTAACTAAATCCACCTACCAGCACCTCTAAAGCTCACTTACTAAACGTTTAATCCATATTATAAAAACAACACGTTGAGATTTTACAGGGTTTCATGCCGGACTATTTCTTGGTTGGAAGCAGTGACTTCGTGGAGTCTCTCACTGCAACGAAGACAGGAAGTCACTCTACTCATATAGCGTGTTATTTAGAGAGCTTTAGAGCTGTTGGTAGGTGAATTTAGTTATTTGAGCAGAGCAAGGCTAACTAACTAGCTATGCTATGCTATGCTATGCTACTGCTGGCTGTAGCCTTATATTCACTGACTCCTCATTTAACTCTCGGCAAGGAAGTGAAAAAATATCTCCCAATATGCCAAACGTTCTTTAAAGAAGAGGATCACAGCTTTCACTCTTGAAGCTTTAGAAATGTCTGAGTTCTGACAAAGACGACATACACGTCATATTCAGAAACTTACTGAACTCAGATTCCCTGACGTTCACGTAAGTCCAGTGCAGAGACGCTCGGTGCTGTAGCAAGAATTTAGTAACAGCAGCCCATCACACAGTTACAGTCCTGACGCACTAGAGGGACTCCTCTTTTATCTGTTTCTGTGGTTCCCCAGAGAGCTGGATCGTGTTTATTTCGCCTGTGCTCTTGAACGTGTACAGTTCATTGTCTACCATCCTGCGGTCCTGGAAGCCCAGGCTGTCCTCCCGGGCAATAGGAGTGCGTGGACGGGACGGGATGAAAGTCTCAGACGGTTTCAGGAACGTCGTGAGCTGGTCCATCTCGGGCTCGCTGTCTGGTTCTTTGATTACAGGCAGCCCTCCATCAGTGGGGCCTGTAAACGTTTGATACGAGTCCACCTGCATCCCTTTGTGGTGGTCCTGCATATTGTCGGCGTAGCTGGCGTCACTCAGCAAGTGGCCGTACACCATCGTATCATCTATGTATTCGTAGACGTGGGATTCGTTGTTGGAACGACTTTTGGTGAAGTGCCCGTCACTTGGGCGAAAGATGTTCCCTTTGTCCATGTACATGGCTGAATCCTTGTTCATCTTGTGTTTTTTCTTTTTCCTGTTTGAAAAGATCAAGACAGACCACAAACAATTTAAAAAAGCGTCAATATTACAGAATAAACATGATACTTTATCCAAGCCACATTGAAACTAGGGCTCATATTCATCAAACTTCTAAGAATTACACTTAAGTATGGAGTCTAAAAACTGATTAAAATTTGTTCAAAATATAACTCAATAAATATTATTGTTGGGAAAAAATAAAATAAAGTTTTATACTTTTCCTTTAAATTGGAATCAGTTAGTAAAAAAGAAAAAAGCTAAAAGCTTTATGTTTTTTAATCGTTAAATAAATTAAAACCTAAAAACTGAGCACTAAATTAAATTAAAATATTGTAGTTTATCTTACATTTTAACGGTTAGATAAATACAGGCCCAGATGTTAAGACATTTTTTCTTTAGGTGTAACTCACCTTGTTACGATGCATACAACAGCCAGCACCACCAGCAAAAGCAAAACAGCCCCTGCTATCCCGAGGACGATGGCCAAGAGATCTGTAGACGCAAAAAGAAGAAAGTAGAATTCAGTCCTTTACTTTTGCTATTTAAGGTAAGGGTTTATTTTGTGCACATGAAAGGCTAAAATTAGTCCTTTTTGCTTACGGTTCTTCTTCTGCAAAACGATTTTTGTCACTGCACCAAAGTGTCCCTCCTCTGGTATACAGTTGGACAAGTTAAGATAGAAACTATGTGGCACCAACAGCTTGTCCTGCGGCGGATCGTCCCCCCTGAGGCTCATGAGCTCTTCCTCGTCCCTCAGCGTTTTCACATCGATGGAGGTTTGCCTGTCGTCGCATTTGGGCTGGCTGACGTTGACAAACTGCAGGTGCGCCTGATACTGGCTCGGTACAGTGACGATCCAGGAGACGGTGGAATAAGGCCTCATGCCCTCAGGCCAGTTGGGGGTGGCCAGCAGGGTTGGAGACGACACCTTAGGACTGACTCTGTAAATAATGGTCTCTAAAAAGCGATGGAAATAATGCTTAGTGTCAGTATTGTAATCCTGTAATTAATCTCTGCCGGTCTACAAATTTAAAAAGGTGCCTCCAGTTTTCGTGGTACAACAGTGCCCCTGTGTGGAGTTTAAAAGAAAAGTGAATGTGCTCCATTTGACCAAACAAACAGCAGCATGGCACATTTTAGCAGCCACAGATCCTGTTACTAGGGCTAACTTTTAATTTTATTATCGATTAACCTGCTGATTTTATTTTTCTATTAGTCAGTTCATTATTTGTTCTGTAAAAATCCACATAACCTGTCAGAACTCTAATGTCGATTAAAACCACAAAGAAAGTAAATAAATAATAGAGCTGAAATGATTAATTGAATAGTCAAAAAATTAAATGTTTGACAAATTTTCTAAGCCTTTTGAAGGAGAATTTGCTGCTTTACTTTAGCTATATCATAATAAACTAATTATCTGGGCTGTTGGTTGGATAAAACTGTTAATATGAAGATGCCACCTTGGGTTCTAGGAATGTATAATAGACATTTTTCACTATTTTCTTACAAAATGATTACTCGATAAAAAATTGATGGAAATTAAGCCTGCAGTATATTCATGTGTTACCTGGGATCTCCTGGCTGAAGCTGACGTTGAGAAACGGCCCCTTGTTCTTGCTGACGTCCCGCGCTGTGACGGACACGTTGGAGTGCACCTGAACTTTCTCAATCACTCCGTTATAGCAAAAATCTCCAATTGAAAACCCATCGCCCTCTGCTACATGCAGGGAGGCCGACTGATCACACCCCTGGCCGGGCAGGGACTGTTGGAGACTGCCTGTAGGGGACACCAGGTCCACCGTGCTGTCCTCAGGGATGTTGAGGTGCCAGGTGAAGCTGTCGAGGGGCATCGGTAGACAGGAATCCAGACTGGGCACCGTGAGGAGAGTCGCAGGGCATGACTCCCCATTCTGGCACTCTGTCATTAAAAGGCAAAAAACGAGATTGAGAATATTAAGTCTCCAACTACAGGAACAGCCTAACTAACAAACACAACGATATACTTTCTAACAAAAAGTTTCTATGGACTTACAGGAATTGTTCAACATTTTATAAATATGTTTATTCCCTTACTTGCCGTGAATTAATTGAGAAGATCAATACCACTCTCATATCTGCACGATAAATATGTAGCTAAACCAGCAGCTGGTTAGCTTAGCATAAAATATATAAAATAAAATACTGTATTTCCAAAAACATCAAACTATTGTTTTAAGACTTAAATATACTTTATATTGACATTGGTATTTTTAAATTTTTTGCTTTTCATGAACATGCTAAATAAAATTAAAAAAACCTCCTACCAATAACTTTGCTGGCAGTCAGGCGCACATCTTCATTTGGACAGTCGAGGAAGGAGAGGTGGGCCTTCACGCCTGCAGCCACGTTTATGTTCTCCTGGTCCATAGAGTCAATGCTCATCTCACAGTAGGGATCAGAAACCACTTTCTCTATCTGCAGGGACACCCCTTGGAGTTTGGTTAGATCCACCGTGCACAGAACTAAGAAGGAAATACAACATAGAAAGACAATATTGATCAGTGATCAAAAAGGAATCCATCATCTCAGCTTTTATTGTGACACTATTTTATCCTAAATTAAAACTGTGCTATTTATTTTTGTCTCATTTCTACATATAATACATAAACACAATTACATAATGCCATACTGTTTTATACCATTATAATTTAGCAAACCAACATTACTGATGGACAAGTGAAAACTCTGATCTCTGAACTTTTGATCTGAAAGATCCAGAATTATGTTTTTATGGATCATGTACACAGTTTGTGCCTCTCATGTATTACCAGGACAATTAAGTCACAGAGAATTGGATTTTCCAAAAGATATGTACCCAGCAATCTTTGAAAAACCCAGAAAGTCATAAAACAAACTTCCTTAAATCCTTAAAGACATTCCTAACCATCTGTTTCTCAAACTACAACAGTATTTTTTAATCATAATCGCCCAAAACCTTTTTGTAAAACGCAAACAAATTATTAAAGTGTAAAATATCAATAGTCATATCATAGTAGAACTGATTTTTTTTTTTTTTTAAAGTGTCTTTTTCGTGAAACAGATGGCTGGATGGGTCTTTAGCCTTTTTAAAGATCAATGTGTCATTTGTTTTTCTTGCTTAGCTCTGTGACTCGATTGTAATGTGAGATGCAATGTGAGGTACAAACTGGGGCTCCCACAACTTTAACACCTAAACAAGTTTCTTAACACGCTAACAAATAAGTCTGCTTGGATCTGTTCAGAAAAACACGGGTAGGTGAACATGGAAAAAAGTGACCTTTATGACAAGAATCAAATGTGGAGTTTCGACAGAACTGGGATGAACCAGCCAACTGCGACTCCCAGCTCTTCATGTTTTAATACTGTACCTGGATGACCACTCCTCATTACAGAGACTGTGAAGTTCAAGGTGAGTCCTTGTAGCGTGCGGTTGGTATCACAATTCGTTAGCACCATGTTGAAGTTGCCCTGCTGATGCTCCGGCTGAGGATCCGTCAGAGACAGTTGGGTCACCTTACTGTTCTCTGTCTGGTACGTCACCCCCACTTCCTTTTTGAGGCATTCTGGTTCCGTGCGATCGCGGAAATTGATCGTGTAGTTGTGCATGGCGGGCACCGTGAAGTCCCACTGCATCTGCTGGTCATTAGGGAAATCTCCAGGATAATGGGCTGTGAGGAAGTCTGTGTCTGAGACACCTCGTGGTAGGTTGACTTTTATTATTGCCAACACTGGAGAGAAACAAAGAGTATATCGTCTATATCCTTTTAAATGCAGTTAGAGGTCAACAATCATATTGAGCCGCTAAAGCAATATCTGAAGTCACGTCTGGGCTAGTCACATTATACATTTTAATAAAAGCCACATCCACTCTTAGAGTCGTGACATTAGGCCCATTATTGTGTTCATTAAAGGCCACTAAAAACATAAAATACTGAATAAACGATTATATGATATTAATGTTCTTTTTAAAAACTGTACTTATCTAAACATTTGGAGTGAACCACATGACATACTTTGGAGAAAGGCTCTGCTGTAAGGCTGGATTTGTGGTTATTACAGTTGTTACAAATGTTTTCTTACTTCTGGAACAGAACCAGGAAGCTCCAGTTTCACTTTTTCTCTCAAAAACTGCCATTTCGGGTTTGTCTATGTGCTACCAGAAGAAGTCTTGTTATGTGATATATGGTGTTTGATATTTAGTATCTTCTAATCACATGTGGGATAGACCAAATGTTTGACATGACAGGAAAATTAAAACAAACTAATTTATTAATAACTTACTGCTGGTCTCAGGCCCGACACTGAGTTTGAAATCAACAGGTTCCAGCTTCCTGTCTCCAGGCACTTGTAGCGACAGACGGCCCTTGTAGCGAGCCAGGATGGTGGTCACAGTTCCTCCTTTGCAAAAAGTACCAATGGTCGCAGGCCCCGTGCGCAGATAAGTAACAAGAGAGTATGTGTGCTCATCTGGGCAGGTCTCCTCGCTGGAAATCTGTCGCATTCCCGATTCTGGGAAGTCCAGCTGGAAAGCCCGAGTGGAGAGAACTTTCAGATCCCAGGTGAAGGTCCGGTTGAAGTCTGGAAACATTGAGGTCTCGGTCTGAACAATGTTACCAGAACAGGAGGTCTCTTTGCAGTCTGGAATTAGTAAAGAAGAGCATATAAATAATGATGATTTAGTTTTGTGTCGACAAGGATTCAAACATCTGCATTGTTGTTTGAAAACTACGGACTTGAAAAGAGAAAATATTACAGTTTGAAATTAACGCTTAAGGCTTAATGTCATGCTTCCATAAAGATTAACCAATCGAATAAGTAGCAAAAACAAGTCAAGTTGGGTGTTATTTTATTGAAATAAGAAAGAAACATGACATAATGTCAAGAACATCACCTAAAGAAGGGTTTGTGAAAAAAATGTGTTACTCTTTGCCCAAATTCCAGAGATTTTCTTTTGAAAAACTACATTTATAATTTAACCAGTGTTTTGTTTCCTCCTCAACAAAACTTTGACACTCAGCAGAGCACACATGAGAAACCTGAAAAGAAAAATCATTAAAAATATATCAAATATATATGTTTGGATCTTCCTACCAATTCCTCTGTTGATCTCCACATTGAAGATGTCCTGAGCTCGAGGACAGGTAAACTCTACTGTGGTGTTGCGAGGATCTTTCAACGTAAGTTGTTTTGATTGGCATATCTGATTGGGTGCCTTGTTTATACACGCACTACACTCTGGCTCGCTGGTCACCCTCTTGATGGTAATGATGGTGTTAGGATCAGGCGTCACGGCCATCAGTCTGCCAGCTAAAGAGAACGGTAGTACAATAAAATATTGATCAGACCAAAGAGCAAAGCCTTATCAGAACACCGACTCTTCAAAGAAAATGTTTAATAAGAGATTCTGTTACACATACGTTCATATTAACAAGTGAAAATATTAAACATTAAATATTCTTTTAATGGTATACATCAGTGTTATGCATTGCAGAACAGTGCATATTGCATGCATTGTAATAACTACGGTGACCCATACTATTTAGTTCCATCATTAAGTCATAATGTGTATTTCTTGTGTTTAGTGCTAATTAGCAAATGTTAGCATGCTAACATGTTAAACTATATCTATGTATTAGTCTGTAACCTGTGCCTATAGAAAAAGGTTTACACTATTATGAAAAATGATTATGTCAGGTATATTTTAATGAAGCATCTTTGTGTCAGTTTATAAGAATATGTCTGATGTGTCTTTGATTGTATTGTTCTGTAAATTAATAGCTACTTGTTTTACAGGCACTTGCCTCTTGTTGCTGTTTTGACACTGAATGCTGTTGGGTCCAGGTCTGCTCCTTTGGGCACTTCTATAGTCACTGTCGTCCCTCCAAGCAGTTCTAGATTAGACACTGTTCCACCGTTGCAGTAGCTGTTAGTTTTGATCGTTCCGACACTTTTAGTTGTACTCACAGAGTACTTGAAGCCATCTTGACAATTTTCTACTCCAGACATCTCCTTTAATCCACCACCAGGGAAGTCCAGAGTTAATACAGTCCTCTCTGGTACACTAATGTCCCATATTAGGGATCTTTTAAAGTCCTTGAAGAGGTCGGGATCAACTTCTCCTGCAGCAGGAATGCAGGAGCTCTGGGTGCATTCTGGATAAGAAAAATGATAAATATTTGAATATCACAAAGTTGTTGTTGTTGTAATTACAACAGACAGAGAAAGAGCCCAGACTTCCACTCCACAGACAAAACATGACTTACTCATCTATAAATATGGAATAATAATTTGACTAAATAATAACTACATGCAAATACACATTATTATAATAATAATAATAATTATTATTATTATTATAATTAGTATTATATGACTTCATTACAGCTTCTATTTATTAATTTAATATTTAATTTATTAATTACAATTTATCTTTTTTATTTATTTTATACGCCATCTTTTGTCTTCCATAAATGGGAATTCAATGTATAGGTAATCCAATCTGAAATTCTGCTGGTGAGTAAGTAAATATTGCCATGTAGCCTCAACGGGTCTCACCTATTTTCCCCTTCACCTTCACGCTGTATATGTCCTGAGGTTTTAGGCACTTGAACACCAGCGTGAGATTTTCAACACCCGTCAACGTCTTTTCTGTCGGGCTGCAGTTGGGAGTGGAGCCATCAGGTGAGCACACTTCACATTCTGGCTCCTCGGGATCCCGAGTAACAACCACAGTCATGTCGTAATCAACAGTTACAACCAGTGTTGGGCTCTCTGACAGGAGTAAAATAGGAGAGAGTGAGACAGACACAGGATTGGGTTGCTCCAGCTGTTCATTTCTATGGTCTTAGTAGCTACTAGCTAGCAATTGTGTTGCACCACTAAAACTTAAAGGAAAAATTCAATATTTAGGGAAATAACTGTGGTATCAATCTTGTCATTTAACTTTTAGCAAGAAAGTAGATAAGGGTATTTCCCAAGATGTCAAACTTCTCCTTTAAGCAGTGTCTTCGATAAGCTAATAAATACTCTAGTATTGAGTAAATCGGTTGCTAGGAGGTCTTTTCAAGAAGTCTTGCCAAAAATGACAGTTATATCAAATTTAGCAGCCAATCATTTGTAAATGTAGATATGACTCTGCTTGATTTATCAATTAATACATGGAGAATTTTTTTATTGTTTGAAGTTAATTTGCAAATGTACTTTAGAATCTTCCATGCATTTCAATCAAGTGTCATGGCAGGTATGTCAGTCATAGTGCATAACTTCTTTTACTCATCAAAATGGGTAATACCAATACCAATTGGTTAAGTCAGCTGTAACAGTTACTGGGTGTAAATATTTAGTAACAACTAATCTCTATGCAAGAACTCATTTTTGTAGTTCTTAGTGGTAAATATCCACCTAAAAAATACTTCCATTATAATAATACCAAGTCTGAAATTCAGAATAGAGCAGATCCATCTAAAGGTTGGTGTCACTACTTAATAGTTTGCATTCAGTAATTATCTCTTACGTAATGGTCCAGCGGAGGCCTGGAACAACAGAGTTTCGACCTTAGTCTTTGGATTAACTTGCAGAGACACAGCAGCTTGGTTGGGCAGGTCCAGACGAGTCAAAGAACCACCGCGACAATACTGAGTCCAGCCCTTGCTATTAGTGTTGGATGTGACCACCGAAAACTGAAATCCATCGGGGCACTGTTGCGTCGTCTCCATCAGTCCTTCTCCAAGGATGTTCAGACTCACAACTATCTTCTCGGGTGCCTTCAGCTCCCAGGTGAAGATTCTGGTGAACTCTGTGAGGATGGAGGGTTGAGTTTCTAATGTTGTAGGGCTGCAGGCGTCCTTAGTGCACTCTGGAATAAAATGGCAAGAGAAGATGCACAGATTGGTTTGGGAATTACAGCTCTTGTGCAAGGTGCATTATATGTCTATTAATTATGTTTTGATGGGAATTAAACAGATCTAAGGCACCGTGGACTGAGGCTGGACTACAACGATGGGGCTTTGGGTTATTTTCTTAAGGAAGCTACAAAGCTATCTATTTGAATAATGTGCAATATTTAAAAGAAAAAGAAAAAAAATATTATATATATATATGAGCAAATATATATAATATATATATATATGAGCAAATATATATAATATATATATATATATATGAGCAAATATGTTTAAACCAGCAATTATAACTGTTTTGGTTTTTTGCCCACTTAAGGGGCAGTGGCAACAATTCACCATCACCTTTTGTTAATATGGTGAACTTGTTTGCAAACAGTTACTTATCTACACATCCAGAACTTCTGGAGCAACATTATACCTAATTTAGAGTTGTGTTTCTGTTCACCTGGTTAATGTAAGTCCAAGACTTGTAGCTTTGTTTTTGTTCTCCACCAACTCCTGAGAGATGTTGTATGTTCACCAATTAGCTGCCAACTGTGTCTGTAAACCTACACAACCTACCTATATATCCTATGAAAAACTTTAAGTGAGGCCAGTTTGCAGCACTTGAACGGACATTAAGGCTCCAGCACTGTGGCACATCTGGAAACTCACCAATGGTCCGAGTAATCATCACAGTGTACGCCTGCTCAACGGTCTGGGAGCAGCTGAACAGCAGTTTGACCTCCTCCTCAGGTACCAGAGACAGAGAGGAGTTGCAGGATGTCTGTGTGTCATTCACCCCGCTGACTGTGCACACAGTACATTGATCTGAATGCACCGTCACTGTCGAGCCTTTGTCTGGTCGGACCACCGTCTCTAGGCATTCTGAGGAAACAGATCAGAGGGAGTTAGCTATACGTAGCCTGAAGATGTTGTGAAATGTGATCCAAAGATACAATTTATTCCCGGTAATGTTCTGTTTCAACTGTACATCAGCTGCTTGAGAGCAAGCTGAGACACATTCCCATAGTTGGACTTGAGTCTTTGGATATTGCATAGACACAAGTAACATTCATCCACGTAAAAAATATTGTTCACAACAGCTGTATGATCCTCAACACTAGAGATGGAAAATGTGCTTATTACATCGATAAGTCCATCAATAAATAATGTATCTGCAACTACTTTGATACCTGATTAATTGCTGGCTCTAGGGATGGCAATGTCAGTCATTCGGTCGACCACTTTGGTGGTCGGGGCTAAAATTTCTCAACAACTTTGTCACAAGATTGCCATGAAATTGAGTACAGACGTTCATGTTTCCCAGAGGATGGACTTTTCCTCTAGCGCCACAATCAGGTCATAATCTGCTAAACTAATGACATTCCCACCAGCCTCGTCTGTACACTACTTTGTGCAAATGTTAGCATGTTAACATGCTAAACTAAACTAGACTATGGCATTACATAAAACCTGTTTAGCATAAGCATGTAAGCATTTAGCTCAAGTTTGGCCGTAGACTCACCATTGTTCAAGTAAAACATGCCAAACATTGTCAAACATTGTCTGATTCCAGGATGTTTGACTTTTCATTGTCTAATATGATTATTATATTATATTATAAACTTCAGACAAAACAACTAATTGATCAAATTATCAGCAGATTAATGAAAAGTGACAGTTAGTTGCAGCCCTATAATGAAACATTGACATGGTTGAAGGAATGAGATGAGTGGATCAGTGTGTTCACACTGAGCAGAACACTGTCCAGATCTCAGGTATGAAGGAACAAAGCACCCGCACAAACGGTCAGACAGTTGATTGTTGACACTTGAGCAAAATGTTATCAGACACCCAGGCACACCTATCCCCATGTTGTGTAGTGACGGACCAAAGCAAATTCATTGACTTTTCATTACCGTGAGTCATTCGAGCGCTGGGTAAAGAGAAGAACTCAAGGTGAACCACTTTATAAAAGCACCAGTAACTGCCATTTCTGTCAATCTGACTCTTTTGTGGCAAATGTTATACAAAGTCCTACTTGTCCTGTGTTGTATTTTGTTGCTGTGACACCTAATGTACTTCAAACGATCACACCAGTATGCTCGCCTCGATCATATGTGAAACTCTACAGCCCGCATGGTATATGCAGTCAAGGAATTTAAATAAAATATATAACTTGAAAAAGAAATACACTTAAGGAGCCTTCCTCCAATAAGTCGGAACTAAAGGGCTCTCCCAAATATGCTTATGCACGTTTGTTTTTTGAAAGCCTGTGTGTGGAAAGCTACACGAACTCACACAATTATAAGAAACCAGGAATGCACGACTGGAACTTGCGAGGACCTGAAAGCAACACAGAGCTGTAGTGCAGCATTTCCATGAAATGTTGGCTTCCTGTGGCCGTAAAGAGTGGGTGTGTAGAGGATGTCACAGAGTTCACACAGTCATGTGTAGTGGCAAAATACATCATTTGCAAAAACACTATAAAAGAGGATAAATTCGCCATGCTGTGGATGACTTTTGCCCAAGGAATGATAGAAGCCAGAGGGGAAGAAAGCACTGAGTTTAAATCTAGCAAGAAATAAGATAAAATGCCTGCCAGATTTATAGCTCAGCAGCAGATTGCTGGTGAATCATTAATGAAAGCATGATGAATTCATGCCTCCAGGAAGCTCCATAAATGCCTCATAAACATTTTTGAAAATGGAGGTCTAGAAGTCAGGACTCAGACTGAACGCGCGCTTTCATGTCTATTGTCACGTCAATCAATCATATAACGTTCACCTAACGTCCTCTAGCATCTCTTTCTCACTGACACGGAGCTTTAAACACAGCTCACTGTACGAGGAGCGCTTTACAGGCCTGCATCTTTGCATTAGGTTTTGCCTGAGCACGTTTTGTCACAATAAAGAACACGACCTCATCTCAGCTGTGTGTTTGACCCAATTGGCGCAAACGTGTCCGAAATTTAATATCAGGGCGTTTCGTGATGTTTTAGCACATTTTCAATAAGTGTAGCCTACTCAAAGCAATAAAGTTTGAGGGGGAAGCAGGTAAACAAAGCGTCACCAAACAATAAATGAACATATGTTTCTTGTTAAGAGAGATTATTATCCCACCTGATGAGTCGAAGACCGTCAAAAACAAAAGTCCCAGGAGCGCGCAGGTCGCACAGAGCCGCATGGTCACTCAAAATGAGGGTTTCCCTGTTTTTACTAAATTTATAAAATCAAAAAAAGAACGTTTAAAAGCTGCTGTTTCTTTGTCAAACACGCAGTAGCATTTTCATTCACTTTCCAGCAACACTGACGGGGACTGACAGCACTTCCTGCTCTGCATTACCTGTGCGCAGCGGAGGGCGTGGAGCGCAGGTAGGTTACCTGCCCAAACTTGACGCGCGAGGAGGCGCGGGCTCTGCCGTCGTGCACTTGAGCCGAAACAGAGCAGATACATACAGTAAAGACTTTATGATAAGACACGAGTGACTTCCCCTCGCTGTGTGGCACAATGGGTGCCCTATTTTTAAACATGCCAAGGATTGTTGGCATCGTGCTGTGTATCCCCAAAATGAGGCAGAAGCAGGGTGTGGAAACAGCGCTCAAAGTAGATGAGGATGTTTGAATCCCCCCAAATTAAAGTATTATATGCCGTCTATAAACTCTGAAACTCTGATTTAATACAATTGCAAATTGATTGATATTATAAAGAAGAACAGCAACATTTAGGAAGATTCAATCCACTCCCCAAAGGAATATTTCTGGTGACAGATGAGTAATACTGGCTGCATTCACAATGCAGGTTGTGCCTTCCACATCATTTCAATAAAGAGGTGGAAGACCATTGACCATTGATCATGATCATTATTAAATGAGGATAATAATGTGATTGACTATGTTTGGTGTCTGATGTCTCAGTACTGTGAATAACACTCCCATGTTGCAGATGCTCCCTCCTGCCTCCACATGCCTCGTGACGCAGACATTCCTGCACAGAAACATACCTCAGGGCAAGACCACTCACAAACACACATTTTTGAAAGCTTTAGCTGTTCGTCACATAAATAATTTTAAACTCATTTAATGCAGAATGCTTCAAATCAAACTTCTTTTCTCGCCTAAAACCCCAAACTTAAATCACCAAAGTCAACAAGATGAAAGAGTGAAACATGGCACAGAGCTCTTATTTGTCCTAATCGTTCTATCACACACACACACACACACACACACACACACCTTTATAACCAAACACAAGTGACACTGAGTGTTTTTGCTGAACCAGTCTGACTGCTTGCAGAGTGGGTGGTGTGGTGACAGCTTCAGTGAGTCTCAACAAGGGACCTCAGTGAGGAATCAGCAGCTGTCAGTCCACCCCCCCACCCCCCACACACACACACACACACACACACTACCATGTTACTGTTGTTAGGCCTAACATGTGCCGTAGAGAGTTTCATGGCTAAAGACTTGGTTGAGTTTATTTTACAGACTCTGAGCTATTGATGTAGCTGCCAATTTGGAGACATTGGTTGTGTAATATGTCAAATGGTGTCATGAATACCTGATTTTTGTTTATGTTTGACTAATTAGATTGCAAAATGCTTAGTCAGTTGTCAAAGTCAATTTTTTATTATTTTGTCATCGTGTCTGCCGTCTTCTTCGTTTTTTCCCTCAATTATTTCACAGAACAGGTGTGTTATAAAAACAAATATAAGACACAGATAAGATAAGATTGGGCGTGTCTGATTATGTCATGAGCTACAGAATGAAGGGTCTGAACGGTCCACATGAGGGCAGTAACACAATATGTACAAACAGTATCAAGTTAAAATGTATGTACTTTTTTTATGACTTCAGGTTCTGTATTTTGTTCATGCACAGACAGATTGTTGATTGCAATGAAGCACATGTTAGCTCCAGTCATTGCATTATTTAATGGAGAGCCACTGTTGAATAAATAGTCTGTTTGTTTTTAATATGTTTTGTTTCTTTATTTGAATTCATTTCAACATAAAATGTATTTTAGGATTGTGTCTGAAGGCAGATGTCTTTTTCCTGTTAATAAGTAGGGCTTAATGTTGCATTATCTTATGTTTATATTAATTTTCACTTTGAAATGTGCCTGTCCTGTCCCATTAATCCTCTTAGGATCCTTCAGATTTGTCCTTTGATTCTTTGGACTGAACCCGACCCCTATAGGTTGAAAACCACTGGAGTAAACAACCTGTAAATAAAGTATTAGAATACTTTTATTTTGGATACTTCTTCTGCAGGACCTTTACTTGTAATACAGTACTTATATAATGGTGTATTGGTAACTCTACTTAATTAAAGGAATTGAATACTTTTTCCACTACAGAATTGTTGTGGCTGAAACCAAGAAAACTGATGAAGAAAGGTATTCGTAGCACAGAAGTGACTTCAGCTTTGTAGAGTTTAGTGACATTTTTCACACCCAGGTTCTACGATGACAATAATATTTATTTGAATGGGAAATGGTAAGTAATTTTAATGCAGATCCAGGACTAGCAGCAGTATTAAAATACCGCCCTGGTGGCACTACAACTTGTGCTAAAAGATACCAGTTGGCCTCGTCTGTTGCCACCCACTCCGTCAGCTTGGAGGAGTCAGGGAGTCTGAGGATTGCTGCCCCCAGAGAGACCTAAAGCAGCGAAAGCAACACCCATAAACCCAGATTGCAGCTCCCCTTACAGCTGTCTGCACTGCACATAACATTAGACCCCCAGACAGTTGTACTGTAGGTTCCAGCAGGCAGAGAAAACTGGGAGAAATACTGTAGGAGATGGACCCAAGTTATAGTTCCAATCTTTACTTTGGTAAGAAAGGACAACCTTGAACATTTACCTCTCTAACACAGTTTTTTCATCTCTTCCAGCACTCTGAAGGCTGTGTGTGATTGTGTCGTACAGTGAGTGCAGAGTGGATCAGGTGTCACGGTAATCAGTTCTTTGAGGTTCTTCTTTGTGTCTGTGCATTGTGTGTTTGGGGTCTGTATTCAGGAAGCTGCGCAGGATGCAGTAAAGCAGTGGACGTTGATGAGAGAGCGTGCCGGGCGATGGGACAGTTATTCCACGACGATTGTTTCACCTGCAGCGTTTGCAGTGAGTCCGCTTGGGTTTTTTGGTAGAACGTTGTGGGTCCAAAATATCTTAAAGCTCCACAAAACCTGACTTTAAATGTTAACTTTAATAATGTTTTCCTCCAAAACTCAGTGTATCTCCTTGTTAAGTACAGTACTGAAGTAAATGTACTTAGTTACATTCAACCAATGAACTAACCTGACTGCAGGGATACGCTTCCATGGTAACTTAGGTCAGACTTTATTCAAACCTCATTTATGAAACAGAACAAACCACCAACAGTTGGCCTTAAATATTTTACTCATATGCTTTTATTTTCTTATTAAATTGTTTTGTTTGTGTGTAGTTTGCTGCACCTTCTTGATTTCTTTTGTAACTGTTAATCATTATCTTTTATTGCAATCCTCCTTCCTTGTCCTTTGTTTCATGTTTAGGTAAAAAGCTCAGCGGCATGCCATTTTATACAGTGTCAGGAAGAATCTATTGTGAGGATGATTTTTTGGTAAGATTATCCTGTTTTAGCGTTAATGCAGCACAAACGTATGATTTGTTGACGGCAATCAGCCAGACATTTAATGGGTGAATTGCTTTGTTATTTAATGTAGTACTCAGGAGTTCATCCATCCCCAGAAGTGTGTAACAGCTGTGGGGATTTCATTATGGACTTGGTGAGTATGCATTCATTTACTGTATGTGCACAATAGTGGAAGAAGTAATCAGTACCAGTATCACAAAGTACTACATCACAAGTAAAAATATATTACATTTATTAAAAATCTTACTAAAGTAAAAGTACAGAAGTGTTCAAATCAGCATATACCCAAAGTATCACAAGAAAAGTACTTTCTGAGATAAGTAGTGGTCAGTGGAGCTAGTTTAGTCCAGTGGTTCCAAAAGGTCCCAAAATAAATCTGAGGGGTTGTGAGAAGATTAACAAAATGCACAAATCACTAATAATATCTTTTCTCTAATCTTTTTTAGTGAAATATATCACTATATATATTTTATATGAAATCATCTGAAAAGTTAAGAAGTAATCTTGAACTAATTGTATTTTATAGGCTGATATAAATAAATAAATGGGCTCCTTTAGGTAAAGTCTTAATTTGCAAAGTAACTAGTAACTGCAGTTGTCAAACATGTAGTGGAGTAAAACATTTCCCTCAATGTACAATGTACAAGTACCTCAGAATTGTACTTAAGTACAGTACTTGATTAAATGTACTTCGTAGTTACTTTCCACCTCTGGCTCTCACACTGTGTAAATAAGAGCTACTTTTGCATCGTCAGATCTTGCAGGCTCGTGGGAACTCCTACCACCCGTCCTGCTTTCGCTGTGTCCTCTGCAGACAGAGCCTGGAGGGTCAGGCCTTTTCTGTGGACGCAGACCACAGGTTTTACTGTGTCAGCGACTTCCACAAGTGAGTGTCTTCTACACAAACTGTACAACAACAATGGGGCGAGCTCGTTAATTGACACTCCAGACAAAAGATGAAACCAAACCCTGCCAGACGGGCTACACGTGAGAAACGTCACACCCAGAGTGACTTCTCTGTGGAGTTTCTGTGATCTTTTGCTGAAACTTCTTCGTGGTTTCAGGGTGAAAGCTCCCCCTTGTGCGCCTGCAGAGTGCCGATACTGCCAACTGAGGTGAGCTGAACTGACTGGTTAATGAATGGCCAATGGCAGTAATTGATACTTTCGTTTCTGAGACATTATTGTAACATTTTCCCCCCATTTGTTTATTGTTTCAGGGGTCTACAGAGTCTATTCGAGTCGTATCATTTAACAGAAATTATCACGTAGAGTGCTACAGTGGTGATGTTGAGCTCATTTGAGGACGGGCAGGTTGACTTGCATCTCTATGTGTTTTTCTGCTGGTCTTGTTTTATAAATGTAAAACATTAAAAAGAAGAAATGTTTAGGTTGATGAATAATTTACTTCCTGTCTGTAATAAAGTCTCTCCAAAGTGCTGAGTGTTTTGTGCTCTCTATTTCTCGTAAGTTTTGTGAGCTGTATGAAAAGAGAAAAAGAAAAAGTTAGATTAAGTAGAGTAATGGTGTCATTTAACAGGTTTCAAATAAGTGACGCGCATTTACACTTTATACTACAGATTACTACATTAGTAATATTTAGTGTAATGAAGACTCGTTATCGTTATCTCTCTGTGTTTTAGGTTTTTATCTGTGAAATTAAGTTCAGCTTTTAACTCCTTGAAAACAAGATAACATGTTAGTTCACTTTCAGAAAAAAGATTTCTCAAGTATAATCTGTCCTTGAGACTTGGTGCAAAAGTAGGAATTTTGGAGATTAACACTTTATAACAAGGCCTGTTGTACTTGTACTTGTGGAAACTGTTTCATACATCAGGTTCTGGACTACTCGGTCAGCCTCTCTAAAGATACTAGCCATATTTACAAGAAATGCACACAAAGTCTTCACCTTCAGAGATTAAACAGCTGTCGACTGAGCCAGTCAGTCTTGGACATGGTTTACAAAAACAGAAACTTGGAGTGGAAGTGGGCTGGAATAGTTTACATGGATAGCAAAATACTTAGGAAACACCAGAGGACTCTTAGTGACATGAATACTGTTAGAACATTTATTTTCTTAACTCTGGGATTCTCTGTAAAACATATTGTAACTAAGTATTGTATTACAAAGGCAATCGTCATTTTTAATAAAATCTAGTTTTAGTTGTTTTCTGCTTTAAGTATTACATTTGTATGTATACTAATTTGTAGTGTTTTAAAGTGTTAAAGTGTTTTCGTTATAAATGCTGCATTTTCTTCTGTTTCTTTTGTTTTTGTGAGGTAGAACGTTTTCCACTCTGTTGGACAATAAAGTTGTATACAGTCTATTTTAAGCTATTCCATTCTATGGAAACAACAGCGTGAACTCATATATCATCAATACTTAGTATCCATCGGTATCACGGTGCCCTGCCTTGTAGAGGATGAAGTATAAATGTGATTAAACCGCATCAAATATCCCCCAAAAAATCCCACTTTGACAGAGACACTACGCCCCACTGGTTGTCCCGCACAGCGGCGACACCGTGTGTTAATGCTCGGTACTACCACAAACTCCCCTCCCGGAAGAAACCACCACTAAATGAACATGAACGCTGATTGAAATGGCGTCAGTCAGGGCTCGTGGCTGGGCTCTCTGCGCCGTGTCTTTGCTTAACTTTGCGTTTGTTTTCATATCCGCTGCAGACTTTATCCGGTTTATATCATTTCGAGCCATTTACCATAACATCACCGGGGAGACGACACTCTGTCAAGGTAAGCTTTAAAGGTTTGTTGCCTGCTCACTGCTGCTGGCAGGTTACCAGGAGAAGTTAGCTAACTTTAGTGGAGGAGTTGTTAGTGAAAGCTGGCTAACATGACACGACTTTCACGGCTTGTCTCGTTGCAATTAGTAACGTTGTAACAAGAGCAGATTTATAACATGAATGAAAGTATGGTTTGTAATGAGCTAAAATCCCCATAACTGGACTAGCTTTGGTAAGTTACCATCTGTATCAGAAGCACGTCAGTCTTTGTAAAGAAAAACAAAATTAACATATAGTAATAAACATTCAATTTAAACAGTTTGAGTTGATATTCATGCTTTGGTCCACAAGGGGTCAGTGCCCGGCTAGCTCAGTCGGTAGAGCATGAGACTCTTAATCTCAGGGTCGTGGGTTCGAGCCCCACGTTGGGCGAACAACTTTTCATCCGAACGAAGTTGATATTTCTGTCCTTTCAGGTCTGTTGTTTTTTAATGCCACAGATTCGCGCTAGCCAGGTCGAAGTCGATGCTGGCGTCCTCTAAATGGGATGTTGTGATTATCCGATGTGAAAAAGATTTACTACCAGAAAAACATTTACGTTTAATTGAACTTTTCTTTTATTTCCGTAAATTCAACCCAATGAGAGTGAGGAGGAAGACCAAATCTTTGCTTGTGTTACAGTGAAAGGTCCATGGTGTAACTCTATTTAGAGGGTCCTGGGTTATGTATCATGTGTATATATTACTGTGGCATGTTTAATGCTTGAGTGCTTGCAAACAATACTTGAGTGTTCATAATGCCTTCATGGATAACAGTCAGTTGCAGTGTGTAAAAAGACAGCATATTGAAATACACTTCAGTCAATAAACCTTGGTACCTTCACCAAATCACACTGAAAGTGCAGTAACTGTTATTATGTATAATGGTCTATATACATAACTAACTAACTTGTAATTATTGTCTGGACTGTGCAGCTTTTTCATATATTTATCTTAGTTTTTATTTATTTTTTATTTAAACACTGAAATATATCCAGATCAATCAATTGCAGCTGCTTTATGACATTGCGCAATTGTTTTCTAATAACTATATTTTAATGCTCATGAACATAATTCGTGACAATCTTCAAATGTAACTGGGGACCAGAATTTGAAGTGACCTTTCTCCTCTCACTTGCCCACATCTAAGACTTCATACCGTGGTCGGTGGCCCTGCAGGACAGCTCCGTCCTCAGGTCTCTTGCTGTGGATCTGGGGCTGCTGGCTCTCTTCATCACGCAGCACAGTCTGCTCGCCTGGTCACCTGTCAAACAAACCCTCCAGTCAGTGCTAGGGGCCCTGAACAGGACGGCATACTGCTTCACCACTGCACTGGCCCTCCAGGTACAGCAACACATGCTCTCAAAGTCTATAAAAACAACAAGTAATTAGTGACGAATATAATGTGATCATTGCAATATTTATGTATTTTGCAAGACTGCATCTTCTAGCAGGAGTCCTAGCTGAACATTGTGTTGGGTTTTTTGACACATGTTGTTTCCCTGCACCCTGAATGATTATTGTCTGTCCTCCTGTGGTAGATCTTGATACGTTTCTGGCAGCCTGTGACCGGCGCCCCCTGCCTGTGGTCAGTGCGCCATGCACCCTGGAGTATCTGGTTCCCTCTGCTCTGCTTCACTCTGCACTTCCTCTGCTGGGCAATCATCTGCAGCATTGTCATGATCTTTGATTACCCAGAACTGCTGGGCATCAAGCAGGTAACCAGAGGTTCATTAGTGGGCCAAACGGAGCTCATAAAAAAAAGTATTAAAATGTTTGTGTCGTCTTTGCCTTCATATGACAGCAAACTGTTAAAAGGTGACAGGAAACAGAGGTCACACACTGGATGGTGTGATTACAGTATGACTATGCATCTTAACCACTGGGCCACCAGATGCCCACTTTAAATGTTAAACAACAGGTAAACATTCAAATTTAGCCAAATAAACATTAAATAGTTGGACATTTTATTCTTTTCTTAGTTTCTTTATGGAACTCTGGCTGATCTGCAGTATAATCAGCAGCTCTTTTGTCCACTTCTGTTACACAGGGACATCAAATCTAGGTTAAAAAGATAAAGTCACGCATGTAAAATGTATCAGAATTCATGTCTAGTGACATTTTAAGATGTTTAGAATACAGTTACAGGAAGTAGCTTGTTTAGTGCAGGTGGCTGCCATGAGTGAACTTCTAACCCCAAATATTGTTCACCAGACCAACCTCACTGTGCTCAAATGAAAACGTCAAGAGGATTAGCATTTCAGTTAATTCAATCTCCAATTAATTCAACTAGCTAACTCAGAAATCCATATCCTCCCACGTCTTCATCCAGGATTTATAACCTCAATGTGATTTAATGCCAAAATAGCAACATGTCATATTTAAAAAGATCTAATTGAGTGTAACAGGGGCGGTGTAATCTGGTGTCATTATGAAAGCCTTTTAAAGAATGTTACAGAAATAGATTGACTTGTTGCTGCTGGTGCTGCTTAACCTAATTTGTCTCTGTCCTCTCTCAGGTGTATTACGAGTGTCTCGGTTCAGGCGACCCCCTGTGTCACAAGTCACCTGGTGCCCAGCGCCTCCTGTCTCACCTCCGCCACCCGGTGTGCCTGGAGCTGGGCGTCGTGCTGTGGCTCCTGCCGGCCTTGTCCCTGGACAGGCTCCTGCTAGCGGGGACTCTGTCGACCTACCTTGTCCTGGCACACTCTCTGGACAAACAGGATTTAGCCTACCTCTGTGTCCAGTTTAAAAGCAGAATGCAGCTCCTTGATGAAACACACCGCACAGACACCAGCGACCGTGACAACAGCAACCACAAGGACAAGTGAAGTGAACGTCTTCTTGCTGCTGTGATGGGAAGCTGACTGCTGTCTTAATATAAACCACTGATGTTGTTACAAAACTGACTTCTCAATGAGCTGGGTTATCTGCTGTGCTGAATACAAACAAACAAACATACTCTGGCCATTTACTGCTAATGACAAATGGCCACACTTGACACTGTATTTAAAAAAATTGTTCTATATGTGGTTTCAGAACAGTGTTATTACAAAAAGAGATTATATTCCACCATTTGAAAACACAAACACTTTCCTTCTACAAATGAGGAAGTATCTGTTCTCAAAACATGGCTGGTATAAAAGACAACACAATGTTATTGCGGTTATTTGAGTATATCTCTATATTCTAAATAAATTTAGGAAGACAATTTGTCCAAAATGTATATTATATCATTTGGTTTTGCAATAAAACCCTCCAAATATTTCTATTTCTTTTTAACTAAACAATGTTTTTTCTTTGAGATGTAATATATTTTTGACGCTGTTACGTTCAATGGGCCAACTAGAGATGCACTGTTTTTCTCCATACACTCATTTGAAGTGTAATTGTCCTTGAAAAAGAAAAATACACTAAGATCTCACACTGGCAGAAGCAACATTGTTTTTTTACTGTTAGCCTCTCTAAAGAGAAACAAGTCATTTCTGAGACTATGAATGTATTTCCTCAGTTTCTTTATATTGCTCTGTCAGACAAAGTGTATTACAATATAAACTAAATCTATAAACTATCTTACTTAACTTATGGTAAAAAGATTTTCCTAAAGGTGTCATTAATTCTCAAACTTCATTACTGTAATCTTTGGTTCAACATTTTTACCTTTCTCATGTCTGCATTGTGCCGTCACTGTAATGATTATAATAACTTTCAGTGTTTTCAAGACCATTTGAAATAAACGTAATAATCTGGATACTGTTGACATGTTTATTTCACCTTTCTATTGATCAGGTCTGTTGTTTATTTTAAGGGCAGAGTCACACCAGTTTGTGAAGCTGCTTTTGGTTTATTTAGACTATTTTATTTTCTGTATCTGTATCCAAAATGACAACTGAGATTCTGAAAACATGATACAAAGTGTCCTCTAGACCATAATATGCTAATTAAAGATAATAACTGGATGAACATACGCTTAGTTGCAAGTTTATTAGGTACACCTCGCTACAATCAATGCAGTCTAATACAACAGTCCTGCAATAAATCCAACAATTTAACTGTATCATCATGTTTGGATCATCAGAGGATTAGTTTGTGTTTTATTGAAACATAGTCCTGGTCTCATTCCTCTGTTGGGTGGAGCAGACATTATAGGAAGGAGAGAAGCATGTTATGTCCTGCAATGACAAAAGTTCAAATGATCACGGCTGAAAATAGTAAAGTAGTTTTATAAACATATGAGGGGGGTTGATCATGCCAGGTAAACTGTGCCCTGCGCGTCTCACACCACAGCCCGTTTCACACACCCCTCCACCTCCACCTCCTTTCCAATGATCCCTGCTGAACGAAGGGATGAGACGAGGGTGGGGGTGGGGGTTGGTGCCAGGGCAGACGGCTGTCTTCTTTAAATGCCTTTTCTTAGGCCCGACAATATGGTGTGTGCCACTAAACTCTCCTGACGGACTTTAATGTAATTATCGGATTACAGTGCTGCCGCTCAGAAGTTGAAACTATTTACTACTATACCGACCGCGGAGGTGTTTTCGTTGTCTGGCGCACAGTCAGGTCGACGGGTGATTTCACGGGGTCCTGCAGCGTTTTTAAACCCTCCGTTTTGACAGCATATATTAATTCATCTGTTAGTTATTGGCGAAGCAGATTTTCCGTCGACGAGTGGCGCACATTACGCACAGCCAAGACGCACAAGTGGAGATGAGAACTGTAATGTCGAAGTGGATATAGTAATATCTTTGTAAAAACTGGGTTTTTGGTGAGTTACATTGATCATTTTCGTCATAAATATTACACTAAAGCAGACAGTGATTTTTTTGTTACATGTGAAATTTAATTGATGAAATTTAAGATATTATTTTGTGTTAGACACAAGTTAGAACAGCTGGTAAACTTGAACTGCAAGCTAGTGTTGACAAATGTTGTCCACCGTGTGATTCTGCACTGATTTGCATATTTCTATATGCAGTAAAATAGTTCATACTGTATTATGCCCCAAAAGTTCTCTGTTTAATATGGTTGTGAGAGGAAACTTTTTACTTTTTACTTCATCATTTACTTATTTGCAGACCATTCCCAGAGGCTATAAAGAAGAACGACAGCCATCTTGTCCAGTACCTGGCACCTTTTCTGTTATGTCTGTCTCCTCTCTGCCGGAATGGAAACAACTCTTGCTGGAGAAAAAGAGGAGAGAGGAGGAGGAGCGAGAGAGGAGAGAAAAGGAGGAGGAGGAGAAGTTTGCCAGCATGCCCGCCTGGAAGAGAGGGATCATCCAGCGGAGGAAGGCAAAGCAGGACAGTTTTAGTGACAGAGAAAAGGAGAGTAATGTCTGTCTGCTGCAGGTGGATGTCAGATCTCCTTCTGATGGTCTGAGTGACTCGGACAGCTTTGCAATGGTCAGTTTGGGAAGCGAACTGTCACTTAGTCCAGATCCGGGGCAATGGCTGGATGCAGAGCTCAAAGCAGCAAGTCAGGTGTCTGTAGAAACTATAGTTCCAGTCCATGAAAACCCATTTATTCGCACCCAGAGTTCATGGAGGAAGGGCAGGGATTCAGAAGTAGGGAATGAGCCAGAAGTTAAGGAGAGGGAAAAAGACAAATCGAGCCCCAGGTGTCAAGATGGGGAGTTGGGAAAAGAAAAAGATATAGAGTTGAAAATAGAGAGATTCAGAGATTTAAGTGAGGGGCGGGAAAAAGAGAAGGGCAGGGACAGGAGTCAAGGAAGAGAAAAAGAGAATATCAGGGAGGGATGGGAAAAAGATAAAAGCCAATGGAAAGAGTCAGTTAAAGATGCAGTCAGGGAGCGGGAATTCCTCAAAGTAAGAAAAGACGAGGAGGAAAAAGAAACAGATCCACCATCTAGTTTGTTTTCTCCCCACGTCCCTTGTCTTCGGACCATCCGAGCCGACAATATCATCATCATCGAGCAGGACAGAAAAAGCAGCGAAGAGAGAAGGGGTAGATGGAGGGAGGTAGAGAGGGAGAGGCCCGAGGAGGACCAACAGGGGAAGAGAGGGATGAAGATGGACCTGAGGGAGATTCTGGCTGGGGGAGGGAGCGTCACCGAGATCCGAGCCTCTGAGGTCCTGATTATAAAGCCCTCAGCTAGCCCTGAGGAGAGGAGTCCAGTGGGAGGAGGAGGAGGAGGAGGAGGAGGAGGAGGAGGAGGAGGAGGAGGAGGAGGAGGAGGAGGGACCGGTTCAGGTAGAGCCGATGGAGAGATGAAGTGCA
>JAVQJL010088598.1:0-31662 GCA_036024295.1 Nannoperca obscura | reverse complement strand
GTCTTTGTGTGTGTGGAAGTTGGTCTCGACCGGCTCCATGTGATTGAGTGCCCTGAGATAACTTTGTTATGATATGGCGCTATATAAATAAAATTGAATTGAATTGAATTGAATAGTATGCGTGTCTGCCTGTTACCGAGCATTGCGTCCTCTGTCGTAGCGGTCCCAGTCTCTCTCTCTGGACCTGGACCGGTCACGTCCTCTAGACCTGGATCGGTCACGTCCCCTGGACCGTGATCTGGATCCATCTCGTCCCCTGGACCTGGATCTGTCTCGCTCTCTGGACCTGGATCTGTCTCGCTCTCTGGATGTGGATCTGTCTCGCTCTCTGGACCTGGACTTGGATTTTGATCTCTGGACAACAAATAAACGAAGAGCATCAGCAGTCTTCACGTGTTAAAAGGATCTGGATGATTCCTGACACCAGGACAGGCTTGGACGTGAACTCCTCAGGGAACACTGGTCCAACAGAAAAAGTTTTGCTGAATAGGAGAGACAACACAGCAGCACCCGTCCAACTTACTGTCAGTCTCGGTTAGTTTCTACTGTAAGTAAAAGCTTGTGGGTACCTGGGAAGATCGTGTCCAAGATGACAGTAATGGACACACAGTTCTCTTTTTCACTCTTCTATTTGTGATTCTGTCACTCAGCATCAGCGGAGAGGTTTTCTTCACCGGTCGGTTTCACGAAGCAGGCCGGCTAAATGTAACCCCAGCTACTCTGTCTCACTAACATGTGAACCCATGCTCTGACTGTTGCCATGACAACGAACACCAGCCAATCGAGGACGGCTAGCTCACTCCGCCAAAAGTCGAAAAAGTAAAACGACCAGGCAACGAGTGTGGATTTTACTTCATCTAGCCTGTCCGTGTCAGGTAGCTAACAGTTCATGTATGAGATGGAATTTTTTTTTTTTCACTTCCACATTAGTCCTTGCTTACTTTGATCTGAGCCACGCTGCTCCTAATCTTCCTCAGTGCCCCGGGATGTTCATCCTCATCATCACTGCTGCTGCTGTCTGAGCTGCTGGAGGCCGTACTCCTGGAGGCAGGGCTCCCGGAGGGGGGGCGGCCTGCAGGACTGGCCTGAGGGGACGTCCTCTCTTTGGGGCTTCTCTCGACCCCGCTGGCCTGTTGGGTCCTTTCTGCTGCTGGACTGGACTCGTCTTCTGAGGGTCCTGAAGAAGAGAAAGACAGCAGCTCTATATTATCAGAGGAATAAACAGAGTTGACTACTATAGCTACTAGTACAACTAAACAACGTAAAACAGGGACAGCGGTTTTTACTCACCACTGGCTTCTTTCTGTGCAGGACTGGGACTTCGACTTCTGCCTGGAGAGTCCATACCTGAAAACACACATACATTTCATTGTTTAAGTATTGTAACAGACATCATAGATCAACTCGTACTTAAAGAAAAGCAGGAAGCCTCTGTTGATGAAACAACAAAGTGGCCAATTTAATTATCAATATCACATATTTTATTGTCATCTAATTCCACAAAAAGACCAGAACCAGCAATGTTTGTGTTGTTTCTGTCTCGTAATACTTTTTGACTTCCTGTCTGTGGCTCTCAGGCCCAAATCCATTGGCTCCTACTGAAAACGTAAATCTTAAAAAATGGCTCACACGTATACAATTTAATAAAAATAAATAAAAGCAGAGTACATTCCTAAAACAGCTGGCCACTGCAGTTTTTAGCAAATGTTACTCCAACAGGAGGAGATAACAATCTGCTCTGGATAAACTTTAAAACAGCTTAGAAAAACTTTAAACAGTCAAATCAAACCAACTCAGTTGTTCACAGAAAAGGGCACAGAGCACTGGTGGTGGAAAGCAGGGCAGCAGCCAACTGTTATTTTCATTCATCTATAGGTTATTTTTTCAATTAAATCATTTGGTCTATAAAACATCGGCAAGCAGTGAAAATGAGAAATGCCCATAACAAATCCCTAAAGCTAAATGTTTTGGAGAAAGCCAGAGCTATTCAGTTTACTATAATTTAAAACAAGTAAAGCAACAAATTCTCACATTTAAGATGCTGGGGTGCTTTCTTTTTACCTGACCAATGAATCAAATGACTATCAAAACTTATCCGACTTACTTTCAGTATTTTAACTTATCGATTAATCGAGCCCAGCTCTAGTGACAAGACACATAGCCATTGAGTTGTTAGAAATGTTTTTCTGTGCCGTCTCAATGGCAGATATTTCCCAACAGCAGCAGATAGAAACGAAACGAGCGACCCCGCTTCTGTTTTATTTGGATGTAAAGTGTGTGGAGAGTTTCAGGTTGTTCTTATCACTTCTCAAAGAGTTCAGATGCGCCTGTGAGCTTTAGGTAACGTAAGCTAACACTGTTAAATGACCGGATATAACTAAGCTGAATAAATGAGTCCGTACGTCTAAATCAGTCATTTATGGCTACTTTTGGTCAGATTATTAAAACAACAATACCATCTGTAACTACAAAACCATCTCCGACGAACGTCTCAGTTTTATCGCCATGTGTGTTTGGATGAGCTAAAGTTAGCCGGTCGGCTAATCCTACGTTAGCGCCTGCTAGTTAGCTTAGCTGCTAGTTATTTAGCTTAAGCCTCCAGGCGTTATCTTCTCCGTCTTTGAAGAGAAACTCTGTCTTTTTACTTTATTTACTTTGGCTGTAAAACACCATCTTACCGCTGCTTTTCTCGACTTTTCGTCTCTCTGTCGTTCTTCTGGCGGAAAACTTCCTACAATAAACTAAAATACGTCCAGGTCAGGGACAGCTTCCGGATTTCACAATAAAAGTCTCCAGGTTTGAACGGAGCGGCTGTTTTCATATCGCCCCTTGGTGGTGATAATGATAACTCTCCCCCAAGGCGGTTCCCTTATGTCTCTTAGGTTTGTAAGTTAGGATAGGGAAACTATAGATATGATAGAGGAAAACATTAGAAATGTTATGTAACTGCATTATATCCAAATAAAAGAGGAAAACATTTCCGAAGAAAATGTGTGTGTGCTCCTTACTTACATGTTGCAGTTTAACATTCGTTTCATTCATCAAATTGTTGAAATACTGAAAAAGCTGAAGTAGTAGTCGAACTACAGGAATACAAATGCGGATAGAAGTTGACATGTCAGTCAAAGTGTAGTTTCTTCTATAACAATGCAGTATTAAAAAGCAATTTCCCTTCTGGGATTAATAAAGTATTTCTGATTCTGATTCATTATCAGTTTTGTATAACCAACAAAGTAACTAGAAACTATAGCTGTGAGATAACATAGTGGAGTAAAAAGTGCCATAATTGCATCTTAAATGTACAGTAGAACTATAATTATATAGCATGAAATTTAAGTACTCAAGTAAAGTAAAAGCACTTCAAAATTGTAAATTATGTACTTCAGTAAATGTATTTAATTGCTTTTCACCAGTACTTTCTAAATCCTTCCAGGTTTAAGGCTGAAAACAGCTGTTACACAATTTAGCGCACGCGCGCACGCACGCACGCACACACTCACACACACACACACACACACACACACACACACACACACACACGATTCAGCACTCACCTGTACTGAAAATAAATACATCTTTATTATTCTCATCTCTACAGACTGATCCTTCCCCTGCTTCCCACTGACAAGACATCAATACAAAATACACATCATTAATAGGCATCCGTAGAAATTAATAGACACCAACAGTCGGACAGTGAAGTGTAATTAGAAGTGTGTGAAGGATCCTTGATCAAAAAAAAAAAAAGAAAGCAAGTCGAGCCTTGGAGATCACAGTGAGTGTTGGTCCAGCAGAGCAGAGTTTGCGAACAGTGAACATGAAAAGAAAAAAAAAACCTAAAAATACAAAGTCAACAACTAATGAAGACGACCAAAACATCCAGTTAATAATGATTTAGAGCATTCACGTGACTGAAAGTTCCCATTTAGGTCACGTGAAGACACCTGAGCCAGCTGAAGAAAGACTGTGAGATGTGGCTGAAAGCTCAGAATAATTAGTAAGTGGACTTTTGAGGTTAGATTCCCTTCACTGTACAATTAATTGTTCCCAACTATCAAGAATGAAACATTCGCAAAATACAAAGTCAATACATTTTTCTTCCAAAAGTTCAGCGTTCAGTGGAAAATATTTATTCAAATGCAAGTCTGTGTGGAAATTTCCCAAATCATTGTTACGTGAAGAAGAGTTTTTTGTCTTGATTGACAGGTTTCCCAGCCAATCACACTCAGCTATTGTGCGAGCACTGCAGAGTGATTGTTTCGCTTCAGCTTCTCCCAGGTTTAAGATTTTCTGTCTTCAATAACTGATGGTATATTCAGAAACCTCTAAGGGACCACACAGACACTACACACACAGGCTTTAATGCTAAAGGAAACAGATATTCACTAATTGATCATTAGTAATTCACTGTCCAGTGATCAAACAGTTTTGTGGATTCTGTATGACCAGAGTTTCTCTCAATAAAACCTGCAAGCTGCAGATGAATTAGTATCAGAGATGTAGGTAGACAGTTTGTGCTGAAGAGGTGCAGGATGACTGGTCACATCTGAAATGGGATTTACTCAGTGATTTACTGATCCTTTATTCAGAATTGTGTCAGTAATCACTAAATATGTTCATATTATTGCACAGATTTGTCATCAGACAATGTGAAGCTAACGTGGCTAACATGCTAGAAGAGATAAGGTTTGGGCTGCACTGCCCGCTAAACCATACATGGTGTACTCACAAAAGCTCCACCCTCTGACGAACAAGGGCATTACATCATCATCAACATCATCATCACTGTCGCCATGACAACTTACCACCTGCTGCTGCAGAATAACCTTTGACCTCTAGGCCTGACCTCCACAGTACCTCATGACATCACCTGCTGACCTCATCACCTGCCCAGCAATAACCAGGGCACAAAAAACGCAAATACTGTGTGTTAAAGTAAACATTTAGTGAAATCCTTTCATTCAGAATGTGTTTAGCCTAGCTTAGCACAAAGACTGGAATCATAGGGAAACTGCTAGCCTAGCTCAATCAAAACAAAAAAACAATCCACCAGCCAAAGAGAGGACATTCTGGTTTTAGCAGCAGTAAGTGTTTCAGCTTTTTTTGACCAACAACAGCTGGGGGCAGCAAACTGACTTTTGTTGACCTCTGTTGATCAGTTAAAATAACTGAAGACCTACATGAATGAACCTCTGGTAGACCGGGACTTTTAGCTTTAAGAGATAATATAATTTCAACTTTAAAATGTTGAAAAAGTTAATTGTGACCTAAATATGTTTGCATGGAGTCGTGACTTTCATGCAGGATGCAGTGGTCTCGTGAACTGACCAGCACAGATTGAACCGTGAAGGAGGCGAGATGAACAAAAGCACAATGATGATGATGATGATGATGAAGGAATGTTTACAGCTGCATCATAATCCCTTAATTTTAAACCATAAAGCCCTCTTTGAACCTTTTACTTTGAGGTGAAATGTGCATGAAATTAGTTATCTTAAGGGGTAAAAGCTTATTAGGTTCTACTCTAATTGAAGATGAATGAATGTAACCCATTAATAAAAGGCAAGAGAGCAAAGACAAAGAGTATTAAGGCATTTACAGTACATTTAACTGACATTGGTCCCTTAGCAGGGCGGTCCACAGGCGAGGGGGGCAGATTCTTTCCCATGTAGGTGATGTGTTCATTTCGTCCTCAGTGTTGAAGACATACAGTGTTACAGACACGTAGTGTTCCACACAGACAGTGTTACTCAACTATACAGTTTTGCAGACAGACAGTGTTGCTGGTTACTAAGGCTGGAGGTGAAATGGCCGGTGCTCTGCTGCTGCCATGACTACAGGGGGTGTTGCTTGGCAGGCGGGGGCGAGCGCCGTGGCGACACGGTAGCCAGCAGCTCACTGTAGATCTCCCGTCGGACATCCTGCGCCACGCTTTCTCGAATCTTGAAAACAGCATGAGAGTGGAATCAATCTTCTCATCTATGTCTCAGTCACAAGCCAAATGAGCGTTTTTCCCAAAATAACAGAAGCACTGTGCAAAACTCTTTGGTGTGTGTTGTGTGTTTTGGGTAAAACCCTGTGTTGTTTGTGTATATGCCTTGTTGTGTGTTAATTTAATTGAATAATATAGCCTGTTGCATTTATATATGGTAGCTGCACTGTGTGTTTATACCCTGTGGTGTGTGTGCTTGTACATGTGTACTGTGTTGGCTGTTTTGCAGATACGGTACATAATCTGTGTGTGTATATATCTGGAGTTGTGTTTTTCTTTGTTGTGTATACACACTCTGGTGTGTATCGTGTCTGTGTATATCCTATGTTATGTGTATTTATCCTGAGTTGTGTGTATATACTCTGTGGTGTGGGCGGTGTGCAAAATGGGTGATGAAGCAACATCTTGTCACTTTTTTCTGGTCTGCAGTCATGACGGCAGGAAACGAGCGTCCATTTTAAAACAGCTGTGTGACAACGTGGAGCTTGAAATGTTCTTTAAACATAAACCACAAGAAACAACCAAGAAAGCATTCTGCTGCTTCACAATATTGTGCTTGTTTATGAACAACAATGTAAAGTGGAGTGTTATATTTGTTTTTATATTTGTTAACAAAAATAGACTAAAACAAAACAAATGTTAAAAACAAAAACGATTTCAAAATATATTAAAAACTTTTTAATCGATAAATAAAAAATGATGTAAAAGATGGGCAAATGGACAACGTTTTCTCGACGGTGGTATCTGGAAAAGTCCTCTACTCTCTACTGACTCAGTACATTTACTTGAAGTAAAAGTGCTGACAGACTGTTACCTCTCTGATGAGCTGCTGCAGGTTCTCTACTGTGCGTCCTCCTGCTGCTCCCTCCTCTTCTGGTGGTTCTCCTCTTCCTCTTCCTCCTCCTCCTCCTCCCCCTCCTCTTCCGTCGCTCTCTCGCTCCTCCTCTTCCTCAGTGTGTGTTTTGGGTCGAGTAGGAAGCGCAGGGGTTATGTTTATAGACGCCCGGTACACGCCTCGTCTCTGCTCGTGATCTCCTCCTCGGACTGGACTGGAGGATCGGGACGAGGGGTCGGTGGAGGGGGCGCGATCGCCGTAGCTGAGCTCAGATTGGAGGAAGAGTTGCTCTCTGAGCAGGTCTGACACCTGGACAGACAGGAGGATAGACAGGAATAGGTTGTACATTAAGCATTATTAGCTTTATATGATAAACGTGTGTTTTGTGTGTGTGTGTGTGTGTGTGTGTGTGTGTGTGTGTGTGTGCTGCTGACCGGCTCCATGGCTCTCAGTGCAGAGGCGGTGGACAGACTATCAACACTGTCTTGTCGATGGAGACCCTGTGGAAGAGAGCAGGACTGACAGCATTACTACACTGCAAAATCTCATCAACGTGTATATGTACTGTACATACTCTTTGGTGTGTGTATATGCCTTGTTGTGTGTTAATTTAATTCAATAATATAACCTGTTGCATCAATATATGGTAGCTGTACGGTGTGTTGTGTGTGTGTGTGTGTGTGTGTGGGTTTACCCGTGCACCGTGTTGAGTGTGTTGCAGATATGGTCCATAATCTGTGTGTATATATATTTGAAGTTGTGTTTTTCTTGTGTACACACCCTCTGGTGTGTATCGTGTCTGTGTATATCCTATGTTTTTAGGATCCTATGTTATGTGTATTTTTGTATTCTGAGTTGTGTGTATATACTCTGTGGTGTGTGTGTGTGTGTGTGTGTGTGTGTGTATATACCCTGTACTGTGTGTGATGTGTCAGCTCCATCAGTCTGTCTTCCAGCTGTTGTTCCAGCTCCTGCAGTTCCTCTCTGACCGCTGACCTCAGAGAATGAAGCTGCTCCACCTCCAGCCTGCACACACACACACACACACAGTTGGTTTTGTATCAAAGAATCACACATCAAAGTCGAGACTAGTGTGATACATGTATCTGTTTGCTGTTATGAATCACCTGTCAGTAGGGCTCAGGTGTTTGTAGACCAGATCCTGCTGTTGAACAATTGACAGCTCCAGGTCCATCATCTGACTGCGGAACAAGTTCAGACTTTGCCTCTTCTGCTGAAACTCTGCCAAAGACTGAAAAGAGAGAGAGAGAGAGAGAGAGAGAGAGAGAGAGAGAGAGAGAGAGAGAAAAACACACTTTATTGATAATGACAACAACAGTTCTCTCTGTTGAGTCCTGGATGGAAACAGTCTCAATGTATCACACAGCACACTAACAGTGTGTACATTTCAGGCGCTAGTATCACCACAGTGCTGCACAAAAAGAAGACCAGCATCAGATGGAAAGTGAAGGAGCGATGAGGGATGACGGTACCTTGTGGATGGGCAGAGCTGCTCTGTGCTCAATGAACGCGTCCGGTGTGTCGGCTCGGCTCTAGATGGAGAGGAAAGTGATGTCAGGACAGGAACTGGAACATAAGAAGCTGTCTCTCCTTTGATTAATCCATCCAAAACCCAAAGTGTGGAAGTTGGTCTCGACCGGCTCCATGTGATTGAGTGCCCTGAGATAACTTTGTTATGATATGGCGCTATATAAATAAAATTGAATTGAATTGAATTGAAAAAGTGTAAAAAAAGAAATACTTGGGCATAATTCTTTGGTCCAGGGCAAGCAGTGGAGACAGGACGCTGCTGGTTCAGACATTATTGACAACATTCTGAATGTGCTCACGTTTAATATTACCTCCAAATACAGTGGTAGCTAATCAGTCAAAACTGTTGGCTAGAGAGTGGGACTAGAACCACAACGTACTACAGCTAAAGTGACGAGAGCTTAAGTAACAAGAGGTTAAGAGACTGAGTCTGAAGAGGACAAACCTGGCTCAGACTCTGAACTGTTCCTCTAATGTCATGCAGAACTCTCCTCAGCTGCATCTCAGTGCTGGACGGAGCAGGAGGAGTGTGCCCCGGGTGGAGGTTGTAACCCTGGCTGTGGTTCCAGGCCTGGCCTTGGAGGAAGCCTGGAGCACGAGGAGCGAGCCCCAGGTGGAGGCTGTGTTCCGGAGCCAATGGCGGACACTGGGTGGCGAGGTGGGGGAACGGCAGGTGTGGGTTTATGTTGTATCCTTGATGGCCGAGGTAGTGGGAGCCGTACTGCGAGCCATTAGGAGGGAAATAATAGGGTGACAGGTGACTGTATGGATGACTGTAGCCCTGGTGGTGCATTACTGGAGCACCCAGATGCAGGTTGCCCAGGCTACTGTGGTGAGGAGCCGAGGAAGTTGAGGGCTGATGCAAGTTGGAGAGGCTGCCGTGCTGGGGGATTCTGAGAGTTGGTTGGTGGAGGTTGGTTAGACTGGAATGGTGGGGATGGGAGGGGCTGTGGTGGGGAAGGAGGTTAGGAAGACTGGCGTATGGATGGAGAGGGGGCGGGCACTGTGGAGGAGGGTTCAGAGTGAAGGGGTATAGGCTCGGGTTGAGGCTGGGACTAGGATTGGGGCTTGGATTTACGTACTGAGCTGGGGGATTAGGATAAGGGAACATCATCTGCCCTGGATTCCAACTTTGCTGGTTTTGGTTGGCACTCAGATTCTGTTGGAACTTCCCCGGCTGCTGCTGCCGATTGGAGAAGAGATCAGGAACACTCTGGGTGCTCCAGGAGTGGGCATGGCCTCCTGGTGCCCAATCAGGAGGAGGGCTAGAGCTCTGCGGGGAACAGGGTGACCGCACCAGGTAGTGTGGGATGGGTTTAGGTGGGATGGGAGCTTCTGTGGGAAGCCTTGGTGGTTGGTTGTTAGAGTCAGGCCACGAGGCAGGGTTTATGATCAGAGTAGACAGACAGTTGGTTTGTCCTTCCTCCTCCTCCTCTCCCTCCTCCTCTCCCTCGTCCCCTCCGGCCTTCTGGGTGTATTTGAAGGAGTACCTGGGCTGGGTGCAGGACGCCTTGCCTTGCCTAAACTGGATCTTAACAGAGGACACGACCCTGGAGGGTGACAGGAGCGAAGAGGGCAGAGAGGAGGACCTCTCCATGGGGAAACGGCCTCTTCCCCGTCCTCTCCCTGGGGTTTGGGGCGTATTGCCGGACTGGGAGTTGGCCCCCTGCCCTGTCCGGCTCATCTGGTTCTGTTTGGCCCGGTACAGAGCGCTGAGAACTGGAGATGATGGAGCCGGAGGACAAAGTAAACCAGAATCGTCCGAGAATGCATTTTCTACTTGGGCCTCGTCTTCAGCACCCACTCCGTCTGGTGGTGGTTGTGCGTCTGCAGCAGTCTCAGTCTGGTTCGGAGTGTGTTCTGGTTTTTGTTCAGAACCAGACTGGTTCTGGGTGTGTTCTAACTCTAGTTGTGGTTGTTGTTGTTGTGCAGCAGACACGCTCTGGGTGACCTCCGTTTCTGATACTGGTTCAGGATCAGTCCGTTCCCCACTCTCAACTCGCTCCTTGTCCCCGTTCTCATCCTGCTGCGTTCCCATTGGTCTGTTCCTGGGGAGCTGGTGGGCATTGTACTGTGGAATCGCCTCTGAGCTCCCATCATGCTTGTCTTCTCCCCTTGAACGACTCCTTCCATGAGCCTCAGCGGCACCACCAGGCCCCGCCCCTTCCTCTCTGCCATCTGGCAGTTCAAACACTGGTTGGTCCATTGCGAGGGGCGTGGCCACATCAAGTGAAGGGTGTGATGTCACAGTGGTCTCGCTGTCACAGCTGTCGCTACTCTCCTGCACCTAATTGCAACGAATTAGCAATTAATTACCAGCGATGGAAGAGCTACTCAGATCCTTATATTAAGTAAAAGTGCCAATACAACAATATCAAAATACTTCATTACGCATGTAAATAGCTTAGTGCAGTGGTTCCCAACCTAGGGGTTGAGCCCCTCTAAAGGGTCACAAGACAAATCTATGGGGTCGTGAGATAAATTATGGGAAAGGAAAAAACCAAGTTCTGCTACTCAAATTTCTATTTAAATGACATCTAAAATGTGACAATGGGCCCTAACTACACACTGTCACAAGCCCAAATGGTTGGGAACCACTGCTTAAATCTGTAACAATACATTGTATGTATTTGATAAGTTTATTATATGTTTTGATTTAAAATGTTCTCCTGAAAAGTAACAAGAAACTTTGTTTATCAAAAATGTAGTGGAGTAAAAAGTACAATATTTCCCTCTGAAAAGTACAGTGCCGTAGACGTATAAAGCAGCATAGAATTTATATATTGTACAATTAGCTCAAAATTGTACTTCAGTACAGTACTTGAGAAAATGTACTTAGTTATTTTCCACAACTGTTAATTTGTGACTTTTGGGTAAAATAAGATAAAGCAGCATTAAAGTCTCCATGAGATTCATTTTGTCGTGAAATGTCAATGAAATGACTTCTTTCTGCAGATATTTGTCAGAGAGATAAATGCTCCAGACAAGGTTCATATGACACATCATGAAATTATTTTCATCCAGTTCACATGTGATTAATCTGCGAGAATGTTTCTCCTGCTGGTGAGATAAGACTCTGACTGGATCATATAAGTTAGTTCAAATAACTTAAAAGTCAAAGTTGTTGGTGCTCAGCTAAACGTAGATGCAGGCGGGATCAACCGAAAAAACACACAAAAAACAGACCTTAAGGTAGCTGTTGGAGTCGGCGGAGGGCTCCTCAGCAAAACCACTGCTGTCTGACTGCTGACTGACTGTCCTCAACAGGTCTGGGAGAGAACAGACAATGACACACGATTATTCCTGCAGTACACGATCTGTCCAGCTGGTGGCAGAGTAGAATCATTTATAATGAGCATTAAGCATTGGCATAAAAACACAGGACAGTCTGTCCTCACTGAGACACTGAAAACATGTTTATTGCATACAGAAACAGGCTGCATATATAAACTCTCATATTTACAAGTGACAGGTGAGAAGAGATTAACACTCTCATATCCTACAGAACCATAGTCAGTAGAGATTCTACTATTAGGATGAAAAGAATAACTTATTTTAATTCATCTTCGCCAAACGTATAACATTTTCAAGGCAGGAAAGACAACAATAGCAAGTTAACTTAGATGTCAACAATGCAGGTTTAAAAATGTTCAAAAAAATCTGCTTTCCACATTTTTTATGAGGAAGGAAATGCATCGAAGACATTAAGACAATAAGTGTAAAAATAACTAAACTCCACAGGTGACCTTGAAGGTTAAGTGAACTCACCGGTGGCTCTGGACGTCCTGTGTGGAAGAGCTTCATCTTCGTTACATTGAATCTGAAGAACAAACAACAGGCTGATTTTTTTTTAAGCAAAAGAAACAAAAGAGCTGCTGAGGGTAAATACCTTCAAACTAACAGTTTAGTCTGTAAACATTTATGATCTATGCAGATACACTGAGTCAACATGCATGTTCACCCACAGCGACAGACCTTCATCAGGGCAATAAACACTGGTTTTTGATGTATTTGTCACTTGCCTGTCTTACAGAACATACACGCAGGTAGTTTTTATCCTCTGGCATGATTAGTGAAGCCTTTCAAATCACACAAATCTCCTGCTGCTGCTACTGCTGTTGTTAACTAATTAATAACTATATCCATCAATCAAAGCCATCATTTTCACTGTGAGCTTTCTAGTTACATATTCCCCGTAGCCCACTAAGATATTTGTATTTGTTGTGTGTAAACAAATTATCTATGTGTACTTCTGTTTGTAGTTGTGCTCACTTTGAATTGCCCCCCCGCCCCCCAGGGATGAATAAAGCCATTTTGAATTGAACTGAAATAAAAACAGATTTCTTCCCGTACACTCGACTGAGTCTACTGTAATTCAATTTTGTTAAGTAAATATTTGCTGCCAGTTAGGCTGGTGAGGACAGTCAGCACACCTGCTGCTGACAGAACAGCTGGCTTCAAGGAGACGCCATAATGGAAGCGTGAGTCGTTGTGGACTGAATGGATGAACTTACATGACACTGATGTCATAACATGACACAGAAGAGGATTTTTGAATGAATTTAACTGCGAGTACATTTCAAGTGCATGTTACTGCCTAAATATACGGCACACAAGGATAATGTTGCTCACGTGGGGTGGTGAGATGGATTGATTAACCCAGGAGAACATTACACCTCCCCTGTGTGGGAGGAGGTTGGAAGAGTCCTGACATTACTAAATATAAGTATGAAGAACCCAAGAGAACCCAGGAGAACATCGTACCTCCTCCATGTCGAAAGAGTCTGCGTTTTCAGTGCGAAGCTGGGCCAGCTGGGGCGGGACTAAAGTGGGAGGAGCTTTCTCTGGGGTTGAGGTCAGGGTCTTCTCCTCCTCTCTGACCACCTGGGATCCCTCCTCTGTTCTCTGATTGGTTGACTCACAGTCAGCTGACGCTGGTTGATTCTCTGCATTGGCTGCTGGTTCGGCACTGCTCTGTTCAGGACTGATGGGAGGTGAGATGTTACAACTTTGAGGTACTTAAGTATTTCCATTTTATGCTACTTTATATTTCTAATCCACTATATTTCAGAGGGATCTACTGTACTTTTTACTTCACTTCTTTATTTGACAGCTAGCTAGTTACTTTACAAATTATGATTTTATATAAATAAATAAATAAAAAAGATACACGTATAAAATACAATGTATTGTTACAAATTAAACCAATGTTTTCCAACCTTTTTCTGACCTTGTGACTGTTTGTGCCCCTTGTCAGTTTCAGATGTATATGGGTTGGTTGCAGTTTCACCAAAAACTTCTCAGATGGTTTCATTTAAATATTTCTTTAGGCCCAAAGAGTTGAAATTAACCAGCATTTCATGAAAAATGCAAGGTTAATAGAAAAGTCCAATAGCTTTGTGTATCAAAACTTTGTTTTTATTCCTATCCCATTAATCATCTCATATCTAATGATTCATATATATCAGTCACAGAAGCAAGCTTTCTGCAAAACAAGGACTACTTTTGATACTTTAAGTACATTTTGCCAGCTTTGCTTTACTTGTAATGGAGTATTTTTACACTGTTGTAATCGTACTTTTACTTATGTAGATTTTCTGAGTACTTCTTTCATCACTGAAAACTGGTTTAAATATTAGTTAGCTAGCATTAGCCACCGTTACCCGTGTGTCCTGCAGTACCTGTCGTCTGTCTCTCCATCCCCGTTTGTTTCCTCGGTAACCGTCGCCAGGGAACAGCTGTCTTTCTTGCGGTTGTGTTTCTGGTTGGCTGCCTCCGCCTGGTGGTCGGGATCCGTTCTGCAGCCGTCTTGTTCTGGACCGGTGTGTGCGTGACCGTTGGTGTGTGTGTCATCAGCGGGCGTGTGTCCATTCAGCTGTGCGTTTTGTTTAGGCACGTGTGCTTCAGACGACTCGGCGGCCGCATGCATGTTGTATCTGCTGATGGTTCTCTTGAGGAGTTTGACAACGTTGCGGGCCGAGCTTTTCCTCTTCAGAGGTGGAGACGACTCCTCTTCCCCTCCTCCTTCTCCTCCTTCTCCCCCTGAGAGAGACACAAGACCAACAGATCAGAAGAAAAAAACACTATCATGGACACATCAACTGTGACAATACAGTTTCACAATAAAACATTTAAAGACATTTCTATATATTTTCGCTGATGAACAGAGAGGAGACTTTTCAATCAGTTAAATAAGAACCAATCTGGTTTGCTTATGTTTGACTAAAATGCTCAAACTTGGGTTTAACAAAAACTAGATGGAAATGTCAGGTGATTCAACTAAAACATGTATTGATCATCTGATAAGGTTAGAGAAAGAAACTGAATGCACACAGTCGATTTTAAACTGACTACAAGTAAGAAGGACCAAGTTGACCAAATATAAAGAATACATCATTTTTCTATCAAATTAAAGTAATTGTTCAACTGCTCCTCTTAAAATGCAGACAGCGGTAAAGCTGTTCATTGGTGGGCTTGGTGTGGTTGCCACGGTTACCTTGGTCCTTGGAGCTGATGCGCTGGACAGGCTGACCAGAAACCTGACTGTAGAGCTGGAAGAACTCGTTAGCTACTGTGGTCAAGACCTCGATCTGACGGAAACGACCTGAGAGACAAACACACACAAAAGCTACAGTTTTGCTTCATAGTGTCAAAACAGAGGAAACAAAGACAAAAAGTAAACGTGTAAACTAGAAAAATATGAACTCATTTAGAGAAACACTGAAAACATAATCAGCTTTTTAGAAATGTGCATTGATTTGTATTCTCTAAGATTTTGAAGACGGCTGATCTAAACCTGCAATTATTGATTATTTGGCTGAAACTTGTTAACAAACAGTTGCTTATTTACACATCCAGCAGTTATGGAGTAACATTAGCATTCATTTGGAGTTGTGTTTTTGTCCACCTGATGAATGTAAGTCCAATACTGACTCTCTTTTAGCTCCACTATGTCCACCAGCCAGTCTCTAACTGTGTCTGTCTGCAGTTGTTGCACTGAGTGAGTGAACAAGAGAGACATTTTAGATACAGTTAGACCACTGCACTACAATCATTGGAAACGTATCTTACATTTGTTTTACAAAAATGAGAGTTTGGGATTCAATAACTCTGTGCTGATAGAGGCTGACTAAAGGCTGATCAGCAGAAAGCTTCATGTTGGGACTGGACACAGACGTCAGAGCCACTCCTCCCTCCTCCTTCTTTTGTGGTTGTGTAAGTCGAGCTGTCAGTCTTGTCTGTAACAGGATGATGACTTGCACACATTCCTTCCTTCCTCACCCGTCCCTCCTCCCCTCCGTCTCTCCATCCCTCGCTGTCTAAATACTTGTCAGTCTGTTATGAAACGCAGACTTCTGTCTTTCGTCCTTCGATCTGTGAACGCCTCATAACTCGCTCTGATGTCATCACCTGAAATACAGCACATGCCTGCGCTCTCTTGTTTCCTCACCTCAGAGCCCGTTCTGACCAAAAACGCCCAAAAAACAAACATGAAAAACGTTGTAACATAAAAATCTCCCAACTTTAGTTTTGGTGATTTTTATTCTTATTTAATCTTAGATGAGGGACTGAAATGTCTTCTCAACTAGGCTGAAACCATCTCCAAAACACGCTCTCTAAAAATGAACCGGGTGATGAGCATAAAATATATATTTTTTCAAACTGTGGAGGGAGAGAGGTGAGGCGAAGAAACAGCGTAAGGTGAAGGTCACAGGACAGGTGCACGCTGGTGGTGTTATCAGACTGTTCTTGTAGTTTGGCCTGCTGAGTAACACAGTCAGCAGCTGGAGCGGCAGCAGTGACACACATTAGAGGTACTTTAAATACCTTTTGTGCCAAAAATCACACTCCTTCTCAGAGGAGAAGTTTTCAGATTCAGTGTGACGCTTAGAGAAAAAACAGATTCTCTTCCAGAACTTGTCTGAGAATCCTCACATTTTCAAAGTTTTCTTCATATTCTTCAAATAATCCAGTGATAGTTGTATATAGTCTGTATATTAATGGGTACACTGCAAACAAAAACTGCCAATAGCTTACTCAGCATACTTTTAATGGTGCCAATTTGCCAAAACGTGAACAAATTCAAGTTGTAGCCCACAGCGTAACTCCCTTAATCCAGCTCTATGGAGCTTTTGAACCTCTTTTAGCTTCTAGCTTTCACTGTATGGTTCAGTCTCTTTAACCTCCTTTCCTGCAGCAACAGCTCTGATGAACCCACTGTACACCACATGCCCTGCACCAAACAGCAGCCAGACAAAGTTAGCAGCTAGCTCGTGAAGAAAGTGGAACATCTAGCAGCTAAAGAGCTAAGGAGAAATTTTCCCGGGGGTTCATGGAGACCAAACCGGAGCTAAAAGGAGTGATGATTCTTCAGGTCGACAAAAAGACGACTCCAGTGGGATGATTACGTTTCTCTGTGTCCGCTGAATGTGGAAGTATGATATACAGCGCTTCACTTTGTCCACATGTTATGTTACAGCCTTATTCCAAAATGGAATAAATTAATTTTTGTCCTCAAAATTCTACACACAACACCCCATAATGACAACTACACATAAATAAGAAAAACCTCCAAGTTAAAAACAGATCGTAAACAAATGATTGTGTCCAAACCACAAGCCAGTCAGTTGTACAGTTATCAGCTCAGTTTAAGACCCATCTGGACATGACTACAGAACTAAACCTCTTATTACAGCAGCCGTGTGTGATGATAGTAATACTGTGCGAGTCTGTTTCCTGCCGACTGCTGACTCCGCACTAATGCTCAGTCTTAGGATCTTAAAACAGGAAGTGAGGAATAAGCGAAAACGACACGTACTCCCTCTATTTTCTCTCTAAATCCCAAGAGATTCTTTCTGATGGTGAGAACAGAGCTTACATAATAAACAACACACACACACACAAACACACACACACACGTCTGGGATCCAGGGAACCGATGGAACAGTATGAGAATGTTCTGGAAAAGAAAAGAAAAGCTTCCAGGAACCACAGACAGACCAGAGACTGTTAAAAGGAGCAGTTAGCTTATAAAACTAAACACAAAAACAGATCCAGTTCTGATCACTGCAGCTTTTAGTAAAAGTTAGTCAGCAGTTAGTTTTAAACCAAACATCAGGCTCCACGACTCAAGTGTGGAGTCCCAGGACTCAAACGTCCTCGCCCCGACACCTTCTTTATAGTCTGAAATGCTGCGAGAGTCTGCGACTGTTTGTGCGAGTGGCCAGGTGTGCGCGTCCAGAGAGTAACCAGGGTTTGAACTTCTCTCTCAAACTCTGTATTTTTTTTTCATTCCTCACACAATTTCATCCCTTTTCTCTGTGTACATCTACGTGTTTTATTCCCTCTGATAATGTGAAGAACGGTCTGACTGACCGGCCCAAACAAACTGAAGCAAACAGGTTATGTGTCAAAGCACCCTTACTGTATGTGCTGCCTGCCATTGTCTTTTTTCAAACTACCACTGAGGGGCACCAGAGTTGGACACTTTTTCCACATAGTGTGTTTACATGACGGACGTTAGTGAGTCAGTGAACCAGTGACGAGCAATCTGACAGTGAACAAGCAAGTCTTTATCTCTTCCACTTTCTCTCAGCGGGCCTTTTAATGCCTCTTCTCTCCTCCTGACTCGGCTCATTGAGCTCCAGCGTGCGTGCCACCCAACAGCTCGCGAGGCTGTGAGCTGCTTCGGTTTTCTGCAGATAACAAGAAAAAAGTAGGCTGTGATTCTGAGATAAGCAGATGGAAACAATATGTATATGTATATGTATGAGCAGCCATGGCCGCACTCAGTCTATAATGCTCTATAATGTGTGTCAGGTTGATTTAGAAATCCGACAGCCAGGTTAATGCCCCAGAACATCTCATTCCCAAACAAATGCAAAGACTGATCAGACTTTAAAGTAGCTGCTCAAGTATTCAGACAAAATAATCAAAGAAACAATTTGCACCGAGGCTATTGACCTTTTGCATTCCAGCAACATGAAAGTGCTCCGACTCCATTGTTTAGTCTTTTACCTCCAGGCTACAGAAGTGGGAATGTGTTGCTTTGTGAAGGTGGACAAGCTTCTGCTGCTTGTGATCAACCTGCAACTGTATTTTAGCAAATATCTGACCCGTTTCACAATATATGACACAGCGTGAAAGATTGCAAAAGCTGGAGGAAATTGCAGAAATTTGACAAACACTGACATCGGCTCTCCTACACCGGTCGTGTTACTGTTATAAGTTATGATGAATGTGTTTAGAACAATATGATATCATAACAGCAGTCTTATAATATATATTATAATATAATATTTCTTCATCCAGTCACAGTGGTGAGCTGCATCATTTCTATGACATGGGCTTATTAATTACTGTGTAACAAGCTGATTGTTCCAAAATGATGATTGGTTGTTTGATTGTTTAAAAATCGGATTCTTGACCAGCCATGCAAAAATCACCTGGTTTGTGAAGAATGCAAATAAAATTAATTTAATAACCTGCATCATCGTGCTGATAAGTGAAGCACTGAGCTCTTGAAACATCGAGCTGCTGCAGCAACAAACAGTAAGCCAGTTGAAATAGTTGTAAGCTATTTAACACAGAACATAACTTTGCACCAAACACAAACTAATAAAAGTGGGCAGACCACATAAAGCCAGTAAGACTTAAAAAGCAGGTGCACGGTAGCTAAAATATAAATGGACTGCACTGAGCAACATAAAAAAAAACACAAACCAAAACAGCAGAGATACAAATTCTAGTCAGTGTTGAAGTGCAAATGTTTAAACCGCTCGGCTAAACAACTTAACTGTCTGATTTAACTCAAACAAACCAGGACCAGCAACGAGTTTCAAACTGGTCAAACAGTCAGTGAAGTGTAAGTGTACTTCCAGCTAGTGATTCCTCTTCTCACACACACAGGATCTTTGGTTAAGCCAAGACAGTTAACAGTCACGAAGATGAGACTCAGTGTGTGTGTGTGTGTGTGTGTGTGTGTGTGTGTGTGTGTGTGTGTGTACATTTGTGTGTGTTTAATTAGGGAGCCAGTACCTTCATGCAAACATGAACAAAAAGAGGCCAGGATGTTAGCGGAACAGGTCTGTGTGTGTGTGTGTGTGTGTGTCTCGGACAAACAGTTCTTTGTCTTTGCTGGCGGTGTTGTCCAGGCAGTTGGCAGAACAGCTAAAAGAACTGAAGGACCCCACAAAACCCCATAATACTGGGAACAGGACACACACACACACACACACACACACACACACACTTCCTCTGTCTACAGTTTCAGGATAAGAACCTCTGAGCTTCTCATCACTAACGTGGTGAACCCTCCATCTGCAGTGCTGAGGTGTTCAGGTGTCGTTGCCCTTCTGAGACGGACTAAAGTTAAAACACACAGTCGAGGATGATGAGAGCCGACAGGCATGAACACCAGAACAGATGCAGGAGTACGTGTAGACGGTATGGTGGTACATACTAGTCAGAGCGTAGTTGGGGTTCTCCACTTCCATGCGCTGCAGCTGAGCACCCAGGTAGACCTGCAGGTGAACCACAGGAAGTGATGTCATTATAAAACAGTATCAGTGATCAACTGTATATACAAAACACTTAGTAGACTTCAAATCTGGTGTCCTCGCAGGTAAAATTGCATGTTTATGACCGTTAATGATTTTCATCTCACACCATCATGACCAAACTTGCAAAACTAATTTAGCATACGCTGCACTAATTAGCAAATGTTAGCATGTTAACATGCTACACTACGACGATGAACACAGCAAACATTACACCTGCGAAACGGCAGCATGTTAACATGGTCATTGCACCTTCTAGCACTAGCATTAGCAAGATTGCTGTGTTCTGGGTGATCAGGGTTAGGAGGGGCTATTGTCTGTCTGCTCACACGCCTCGGACTCACAGGAAGTATACTGGTATTTGTGCTGCAGGCACCAGTAGTTCAACAGGCTTTAAAAAACAAACACACACATCTGTTTTCACTTCAGCGTTATCACACTGCCGTCGTCAGTACCTTGATGTCGATGCCTCGCGCTACAGAAGAGTTGTTGAAGAACCTGGAGGGAACCTTCGAGGCCAGATCGGGCTCTTCTCGACCAAATCCGAGATTCAAGAGGACTTCCTCGGGGTCTTCCTCGTACAGGTCCAGCAGCTCTGACACACTGTGGAAACACACATGGGCAGTCAGTAACTCGGTCAATACGTCAGTAAGTCAGTCACAGTTAGCTGGTGAGTTAGTCTGCTGTTTAGTTTAGTCAATCTAACCGCAGCAACCGCAGAGTAAGGAGGATCTCCTCTGGGTGCTTCTCTGACTGCGCCGACAACTCTGAAACACTACGAAAACACAGACAGCCAGTTAGTACTGCTCACACACAGCTTGCTTTTACTGGGTTATTCTGTTAGTGGGGTAGTTGGTTAATTGTTTAGTTAGTAAGGTAGTTAGTAAGTGTGATGACTCAGTCGCCCTGGAGATTGCAACAAAGCACTGCCTCTCCCCATTTCCTCCACAGCCCCCCGACACAAGGGGAGCTAGAGACCAGAAGAAACCTGACCAACAGCAGAGGATCAGCCCCTCCAGGATCTTGAAAAGTTGCTTGGTGATTATATTTTGGCATAAAATGACACCAAAAAACTGCACCCATTATTGGTTATTTCGTGTTTTGTTGCGGTATTATTTGTAATAATTTATAAAAGACATTTCTCTGGATCTCAGGATTGTCCTGTTTATGGACTTTCTATGGGCTGGTAGGCACTGGCATGCCTTTAGCTAGCTAGGTTTCTGTAACTTGGTTTTCTCCTGAATTGAGTCCATAAGGTAACCATAGTGCTTCCTGTCATGTCATGAACTGCTGCCAAAGGACTCCATAAGAGAAATTCTTAATTTTATGGATTACATGGAGACGTGTGGCCATCAGGAGACAGCCTGGGGGTAAAGTGGTGTCTGAGAAGACAAGTTCCAGGAAACCAGAGTCCTCTGAATCATAGTTACAATAAATGTGTAAAGATTAAGTTTCATATGCATTGGATTTTGTTTTTGCACAACACTGTGGTAAAAATTTGGCAAACATTCTTTGTTTGGCTGAAATTTCAAACAAAATCGCAGCCATTGGTTGAATTTTGTGTTTACAAGATCACAGATTCCTGGAGGGACTGCATACGTAGTAAACCATGGGTTTGCATTCAGCCCTGCCAAACTAACCAGAAACTGGTTATTAGATTTTTAACAATGGTGCATTAAAGGTCCCGTATAACATTATTGCTTTGAGCGGCTACTGCAGCAGCGAATAAATGCAGCTGTTTGTCCTCTTCCGCTGACAAGTAAAGAGTTAAATTTATGTTTAAGGGATAGGTTCACAATTGTTCATATCAGTCTTAAAACAATAGTCAGGCGCCCATTTGAACATTAGAACAGGTTTTTCTTGCTGTAATCATTCCTCTTGTTCATACTGACTATTAAAAGATACCTTTTTAATGAGCTTTCAAGGAAAGTCATGGGAGACAAAATCCACAGACCTCATTCTGAACAAAAATACATTCAAAAGTTCATCTGAATCTTGAGGCTTCAGCAGTCTGAGTTAGACAATAAGTGTTCAAATGGGCGCCTGAATCACCGTGAATCGATCGGTTTTCTTCTGGACGCACCAAGAAACCGAAAAGAAAACCATCAATCTGCTGCACAACTTCTTCACACTGAGCGCGGACCAGGAGTCTCTCAACCCTTGTATCAACAGCATACAACAGAGGATTGATTACCCATGATGCACCACCCACAGCCCATTATGAGAACAATCACACCATTCGCCATTCACCTCCAACTGCTGGAGCGCTGCCCAAACCCTAGCACCATCAGCCACGCCCACTGCTGTGACCTCATCACTTTGCCCCGCCCACCCATCACCACCAATAAAATCAGCCTTCCAAAGGACTAATTTCCACCACAGACAGTAAATCATCCAAACACAAATGTCCTGACGCACCTCCCACATTAACATACTGATGTAATTTGTTTAATGACCACATCTGCTTCAAAGATGAAAACGTTTCAACCTAAAGTGCCTGAGAAAGCAGCGACACTATGAGCTGTTATTATAATTCGAAGGTTGTTACAGAATCTAAATACACTGAGCTACTATTGCTGAAAAAAGCCAATCAGAAATAACTTCAAAAACAGTTTCATTTCATGAACATATTATGAATGATAACTTTTCCTGCTCAGGTTGTTTCAGTTTAAGATTTTTTCAGGATCAAAAGAGGTAGAAAGTATCTGGTGTAATACAAGAAAAATGAAAATTAGGAGGAATTCAGAAAAAAAACTACCTGCAATATCATGTAACTGAATTATAATTTTTACTTCTTTAATCATGTTTCATCGTTCATTCTCTGCAGTGTCGCTTAATGGGATTGAAGTTTAATAACAGCCCTGGGTGTCTCCGCCCCTCTCTACCTGAGATCACTGCGTTACTTCCTGCAGAGACCTCCATGAGTCTGACTGACGAGGTGAACTGACCTGGACACAGTGCTGCTCTTCCCTGATCCTGTGGAGTTCATACTTCTTGTTCTCTCTTTATACTGACTCCTCTTCTGATCCGCCGCAAGACCAAAACTACACACACACACACACACACACACACACACACACAGCAGAAAGAGGAGAAAGTGAGTTATTGACCAGCTGCAATTTTATTTTCTGAATGCAAAGGATAAAATAAAAGTGAACTCACCACGATTCAGTTTTATTGATACCGGACTGAAGATGGTTGGCTGCAGAGAAAACCAAGGACATTAAGATTAATCATGTATCAATTTTTTATCAGTTGATCAGACTGAAGGAAAGCAGCATATTACCCTGTGACAAATTAGTCTTTTTTTTTTTTTATCAATTAGTCTTAATTCTTTTCCCCAGATTGATTTGAAGTCAAAAATAGTGAAAAATACAGATCACAAGTTCTCCCCAGAGCTCCGGCTAACTTCTTCAACATGCTTCTTTTTGTCCGACCAATAAAGCGACCTGATAATCAGATTGGATTCACCATTCGCAAAACAGTGATTGTCCAAATCACAGCTTAGCAACCGTAACTAGGCACGCTAGTGCTGTAAAGTGTTTTGTTGAAGTGGTGTACGTGGGGCTGTAGTGACAGAGATACTCTACATGTAGAGAGTTTTGGACGGTGGTGTGATTTGTAACATTTCCGCCTTTATTTGATAGTGACAGCTGCAGAGACGGACATGGAGCAAAGGCCTCAGGCGGGAATCGAACCTGAGCCGAACACGACGCTCTGCCAGCTGAGCCACGGGGGCGCCCCCAGGATGCTGACTTTTTGCCTGGTACATGCAGCTTTAGCTTCAGTCTCTTTAGCATACTATCATGTCTGTAGTTGAGCGCACATTTCAGACACATTTCCAAGATTCTCCATTTAAAACCAAACATTAAAACGTCCGCCAGACTAACCAACTCACGCAGTTCAAAGTTGTCGTTTCAGTGAGCATTAACAGCAGTCGTCAGTTAGAAAATGACAATGTGCTTTTGTCTGACATCAAGGACAGATTGTCTCAGAAATTACTACGAATTTTGAGGGTTAAACCTGCTGCCGTGGTGAGTTTATAAATAACAATGAAGCAGCTCAACTTCTGTCAGAGAACTGAAAGTCATCACCTGCCGAAGGTGTGACTGTTGTTTTCTTAGTCAGTCCAAAATAACCTGTTGGGACCTGTCGTCCTGCCACTCTCTGTCTGTCTCTCTCGCTCTTCCACTTCATTATTTCTCCTTTCTTTGAAACCACGCTGTTCTCTTCTCTGATGGAAAGCTGGATTAGAGGAACCAAACACGACTCGCCTCCTCACACTAATTCACCGACTTGCATCCTATTCACCCTGAAACCTTTCATTAACTAATTCACTTCCACCCCATTTGCACATTATCACTTTAATCCCCCTCCTGATAATGTTTCACATCATTACAGGCCTTTTGGATCTGTTCATACATGACACGTATCCTGCACCACTAAGGGCATAAGCCACCTCTGACAAATGTCAACATGCTTACGGCACTTACTGTCAGGACATAAGGGGAGATTTAGCTTGATGCAAGAAGTAGACAGAGCCCCTCAACTAAAGAGGCTGTTCAATAAACACTTTAACACTTTCACAAATTAAAACGGAGAGAGGCCGCGAGTGTTCAGAGGTTGTGGCGTGTGAATGTAAAACATGAGACAACATTTATAGGCAGCGGGAATGTATAGAAAGTCAAACACAAGCAATCAGTCACACCTACACCCTTTGATTCAAGCTGGAAGACTGGCTGGAGGACACGCTATTACTGAAAGATAAAATGACATACTAACTTCCTATTTTCAGCACTAGATTTGAGTGGCTGTTGGTCTTCTTTTTTTATTTTAACAGTGTGTGAAATTAAATGAAGTTAACGGTAACTAAACTGTACAAGGTGTCTCCGATCAAATCTGCACAATGACCTCGCAGCATCAACTCATTAGCATCTATTCAGACCCAGATTCCACCAGCTGATACACACACACACACACACACACACACACACACACACACACACACGGACACACCCAAACAGCATTCCTACATGTCAGTGTTTAGTTCTTCCACACAAAGTCATTAGTCTTTTGTTAACTCAGTAACACATTCGCCCTCTTGCTATGAGAGCCATTACTGATGTATTCACAGCAGATCAGAGGAATAATGAAAACACACACACAAAAACACACTCAGAAGGTGGTAAGTCATGCATGCAGTGCTCCTCTATGTATGTTGACTTTTCCCTCGTGAAAAAACAGTACTGAGGAATGAGGATGGGGTGTTGTTGATTCTACTGACGTTGTAGTGTTTGCCAGACATCAGTCCCTCATTTACACACTGCATTCTCATTATATTTGTACAACACACATATGAGCCAAACGATTAATTGTTCGATTTGCACAACACAAATATAAACTTAAGAGGAAGCATTCCAGTTCTGCATGACTTTCTGTCAGCCACAGAAAGTCTATTTTATTTCCTCCTGATGATGCAGGATGTCATATCTGTATGATTTACAACAATGTTGTGTTATAACGATTAATTGTATTTACAGCTGCTCGTTGTTTCCTTGTATTGAACCGTGCATGTTGATCTGTTGCCTCTGACATATAACTACCTACTACCTGTGAGTTTTGGAGATGTATGTATGGACTGGGTAAGCTGCTAATGAACTGCCCTTCATGGGATCAATAAGTTTATAATAATAATCATTTCTGAATCTGAAACTTTTCATTTTTAAAAACTTTAAACTTATTCATTAATTCACCTTGCGTAGAACCACGAGAAACATCACACTACCCATGGCCTCTGCCCACTAATGCTACAATCGTTAGAGTATTTTATAATCACTTGATAATCTAATTTGCATGCAGTTCAAGAAATCAAAAGCAAGTGATCCGGACGCACTCCTGATCATAGTTCAGGCTCATAACCGGAGCTGTCATAAGGAGTTTGGATCAATGGTAAACATGCTATATGACTTTGACAAGGTTAAAGATTTACTGGGGGGGAAATTACATCTTATGTAAGGCATGTGCATGTTAGGTATTATATCACCAATCTACAGATGCATGGCTTTAACAAACTGTGGTGCACAGACCGGCTACGCTAACAGGATAAATTATTGGGAGACAATGGAAATCAGTCACACCTTCATCACTTGAGCACTGGATTGAATTCGATAATGAACAAGTCGGATTAAGACTTTCAAAGAGGTTTCAGACTGCTCTGTTAGATCAGTAAGTCAGTCAGTCATGTTATTTTAAGCCTAACAAATGTTAGCCACCGCTGTGAGGATGTCGTCACTCATCTCAGGTCTGCACTGTGCTGGGATTTTATGCTACTGCAGGGTTTTTGTATTGTTACACTCTTTGTTGAATAGAAACTAAGCAGCTTTGTGCAACAGGTGGATTTAGACGTCTATCTGTGACATCTAAGCCACAGTCAAAGTCTATTTTTGTAAAAATTCTCCCTGTACTTTTACCGCATTAATTATAGATAGTGACTACGAACTTGTATCACACTCAACATTCATACCGCACTGGATACTTTTACTTTATTTATTTTTTGTTTGCTGGCGGACCTGTTTATCTGAATCTTAACGCTCTGTCTTTTTGTATTGTTTAGTTATGAAGCCATGGGGAGCTATATGTTGGGGTAATAAAAAGTAATAAAATCCTCACACACTGTAGACTACTGACAACACAATTGACAAATCACACTAGAAAGCATTAAAGGGCGACTTCACTAGCGTTCAGCACTGAGGCTCAAATCATCGACGCTCAGGGGAAATCCCTACCCACATTTCTTTGACTCTGGGTAAGATGGAGAACAAGAGGATTTAGCAAAATGTCAAAGTGTTTCTTTAGATGGCCGCGTCAGATAACATACAGAATTAGCAGAACATTGGGGTGGGGGGACTGTTAACAATGAGCAGGTTTCTGTAATCTTGTTTGTATTGTGGGTTTTTCTGTGTACTGACCTTCAGCTCCCAGTGAAAGGTCATCTTCAAAGCTGCAGCCGTTCCTCAGCGCTCCTGTTCTCTCACACACACAAAGCAGTAAAGTTGTGAAATCCCTTCAGTGAGAAACCTCTCTACCAAGTCTAACTCATAACTGCTAACAAATGAACCAAAGTCTTACTTTAAAAGCAAGTTGTATTGACAAGCATTTGTTGTGAACTAAAGTCCCCACAACGAAGGTGGTGTCAGTGTCCTGACAGGTTGGGGTCCTCGCAATGTAATATATAAATAACACACACACAGAAAATGTGGATTACCTCTGCTGGGCGAAGCACTCTGATCATCTAGAGAGGCTCCGAGGGGAGTCCTGGACAAGAGACACAGACAAGAAGACAGTTATACATCAATCCATAAACCATAAACTCACCATTAATAAAAAAAGATTATCAGTGAGCTCAGGTTAGCTCTTATTAGCGCACAGTATACAGAGCAAAACACACCAGCTGCTTCACTTAGCTTCACATCATGTGACACCCCAGATACACAACACACAAGACGTCAGGAGTACATAGGAGCCAGCATGTGTCCAACCACTATGATGTGTGTCTTTCCAATAGCCAGTGTGTGGGTTTAGATGCTAATCTACTGTTATCTTACTGCTATATCACGCTATCTTGAACTACCTTCAGCCTAACAGTCCTAAAAAGGCTAGGCTCGCTAACAACAAAGCAGGCTACACTATCTAACGGAGGGTAACAATCCCATGTGAACCCCTGGTTGAACATGAAACTAACTATCCAAAGCCCACACCTGGTCAGGCTAAATCCTGGTTGTGCAATGCGCGGTAGCCCACGCTACATGCTGATCAGGCTACACTAACTATCCAAACATGTCAGGCTAAGGCTAACTATCCTAGGATAGATGCCTGTCAGGCTAAGGCAAAATATCTCAGTATACCAGGATACCTCCTGGTCTTAAGATAACTATCCCAGGCTAACTGCAGGTGAAGAAAGAGCGGACTTCCTGTCAAATCTATCCCAGTGCTAACTCCTGTCAGGCTGATGCTAAGTAAACCAGGCAAAGCGCCTGTCAGGTGAAGGCTAACTATACCAGGCTAAATCCTGTCAGACAGGCTACTTTTTGTAGTCACCTGCTGACCAGGCTAGACTAAATGTGCCAGGCTAAATCCTGATTTTAACACCTATCACAGGTGTTCTACTGACCAGACTAGTTGTCCCAGGCTAACTATCTGTAAGATCAGGCTAGCTAACGGCAGCAATAAGCTAGGTGGTCGGAGCTGCTGTCTGCAGCCGGACGCTGGAAATACTGAACTGTTTAACAACCTGCAGCTCTTATCAATGGGACAAACTTCATGCCACCATTCTAAACACACAAGGCGGTTGTGTAACAGTGCGCAGCCGCAGTGTTCGCTAATCCTCCCCCTTTCCACCAGCAGCCATGATGGCCTCAGACCCCTGCCCCTGCAGCTGTTGCTATAGTAACCTATGATTGTGATTCTGCTTGTCATGTTACCACGGTGACGTTACAGACGACATGTCAGAGTGCTGTACAGCCACAGGGTTGTAAGTGAAAGCATTAAATACTGTGTGTGTGTGTGTCAGTGTGTGATAACAGTGTTGACTTAGCAGAAGGAACACCTCCTCTGTTTACTCTACGTTTGCCTTTCTTTCCGTCTTCTGTTAGCTTCTTCCTGTAATTTCTTTTTTTCCCTTCTTTCTCTGCCTGAACAGCTCTATGTGCCCTATCTCTGGGCGTTGGTCTGCTCCCTTTGTGTGTGTGTGTGCGTGTGTGTGTGCGTGCTCTGTGTGTTGTATATCTAGGCGTCGGCTGTAGTCTACGTCAGCAGCTGATAACCCCGCTCCTAAACCCACACAAGCAAACACCCTCCAGACACCAAGAAACCACATCAATATATCAGTAAACAAAACTCAGTCACTCAGCCAGTCAGTCAGGATTTCAAAGGATCATATCACCAAACTTTCATATTTCAGTCCCTGAACTTTAAAGAAAAACGTTCCTGCTGATCACTTTCTAATCATCGTTTTTTGATAGATTTTTCTCCTTCTAAGCCGTCACTGGTTTCCTTTAATTTCTTGCAGAAACTTGAACCCACCACAGTCAACAGATTGATCTGAATAATCTGCACTGCTTTAACACACATGACATGTAGCAAACGGGCTAAAACAGGACAGAAAAAAAAAAACATGGGTGTGGTACATTAATCAGGTGGTGAATGGATACGTTACCTGCATTCAATCAGCCAGCTGGTGATGTTGTTAGGAACTTGGCCTGACAGAGAGAGATAGATGAGCATGTTAAAGCAATAAGCCGGCAGATGCCGTGTGCAACAGTGATTAAAACATGCTATAAAAGCATTAGAGCGGTGTCGGACAGGATGTAACCCTCGACATCGCAGCTGATTGTAGTCACGGTGCCAGCACGCTGCAATTCCACCACAGTTTATATCTAAATGATCCTGTTAACACCGTTGTGACTGCAGCTAATGATAAGATTCGCTATCATTCAGTGCTGAAAAGCGTGTTAGCATGCTATCATTTGCTAATCAGCACTTGACACAAAGTACAGCTAAGGCTGATGGGAATGTCATTAGTTTTGCAGGTATTTGTCATGAACAAATGTAATGGACACATTATAATTTTGACCTGATGATGGCGCTAGATGGAAAGCTAAGGTAAAAGTCATGCTGAGGGGAACGTAAATGTCTGAATTAAATTTCATGGCAATCCAGGTCCAACAGTTCAGCCGATAAACAGCGATCCTGATATAACTGTGATAAGATTAAATCTGCAGTGACTTTGAAATATTGGACATTGTAGAATCAGATATCGGGTTAATGTGAAACATCTTGCTTTTTATAAATACAGTTAACATATAAGATTGTTAAAGTGTAACTCCAACCTCCAAATTAGTTACATCTCTCCTCGCAAATTCAAAAGAAATGCAAGGAGTGAGTGATCAGTGACTGTAGGGGGCGTGGCCTCATGGCTGCAGTGTGTAGGCCCGGGGAGACGTGAGAGACTGACTGATGGTGATTAGAGGTTTTTTTATGAATATCTTTCTCAGCATTAAGCTCAGGGCTGAGTTGGAACATTAGATGCAGTGTTGAGTCATTTTCAACCCATGAAATGCTGTTTTGTTTTATACATATTGTGAGAAATGTTACTATTGACACCCGCACTGAAGTGTTTCATGGCAGTGCAGTCATTTAATTCTGTTGACAGCTCAGGATACATGTTTAAGTGTCCAGCACCTCTTTAACTTTAGTGAAAGTTGAGCTCAGTCTAACCTGGTTCTCCAGAGGGTCTCTGTTCTTCACCGTCCATCTGGCTCTGTTGGGGCCTCTGGGGGCCACAGTGCTCTTGCTCTGATTCTTGCCAGATGGAGTCTCTGCTCTGGGCCCAGGCCCGGCGCCGCAGAAAGGCTAAGTTGCAGTCCGACTGCACTCTGGGATCTGAGGATCAATCAAGCAAACAATCTGTCCGGCAGCCTGACTGCTATGAAGTCATCAGTCAGGTTTGGAAGGTTTTCAGCTCGACAAACAGAAACTGCAACTGATTGAATCCAAACAAACACAGCAGGTGAGCTGCACTCGGCCATCACACATATCAGCCCACTCCCTGCAAATCTAGGCCACCTAACTCGCATTTCCAGCCACCAGTTTAATAAGGGGCAATAAAGACACGACTGAGGAACCAGCATTAATGACAAGGTAATATCACATTCTATTTTAAGACTCGCGGTGGTGTGGTAAATCTGTGTTCAACGGTCACCTGAAGTTCTACTTTGCTGAACTTCTGACACTTGATTTGCGCCATCAAAACAATAGCAAGCCATCGAAACCAGTGATTCACAGCCTTTTCTGTCTGATGTGATGTGATCAGCTCAAGTATCCCTTCATCTACACCACCCGTCATGTCCTAAATGTGTTTAACTGATTTAAAAGTGGATGTTAAACTTAACACAACCAAAACATATATAATAATTTTAATTGTTTGGTCGGTTTGGTTAAGTTTGCATTTGCACTACTACCAAAAGCTGGACCTTTCAACCATTAATCTATTATTTTAAACTATTGTTTAAACACTTTAAACACTGTTTAATCATTACTCTTAGCTAACTATTTCATTTGTTGTTTAGCCGGTACTCTAATTATTTTAAAAGTTTAAGTAAGATGACCCACCTGGAGCAGTGCTGGTGTCCATTTCCACAGCTCCACTCTCTATAACTGCCTGTCTGTGTGTCTGTTCAGGGTCGGTCAGTCAGTCAGAGAAGACTTGACGAGGTACAGGTAGCACACCTGGGGGTTGGGGGGGTGGGGGGGTGGGAGGAGGGAGAGAGTGTGAATCTCTACAGTACACACAGATAAAAAGTTACACATACAGTACATGTGATACATAAATCGCTCTGGCACAAAAACATCAATAAAAGAAATGCATGCGAGCACATGAGGACAGACTGGTGACGCAACAACAGAGTGACAGCGGAGACAGACTGACGACGGCGAGGAGCTGCTGAAGTTTAACGCTGACAAGGCATCACTGGTCTGTCGTTTCTCTGAACTCCTGCCCCCCCCCCCGCTCGAGGTTTCTACCTGTTAAAAGGGAGTTTTTCCTTGCCGTTGTCGCCTAGTGCTGCTCATGGTGGGAACGTTGGGTCTTTGTGTGGAAGTTGGTCTCGCCCGGCTCCATGTGATTGAGTGCCCTGAGATAACTTTGTTATGATATGGCGCTATATAAA
>JAVQJL010088587.1:0-17438 GCA_036024295.1 Nannoperca obscura | reverse complement strand
TAGTGTATATATATATATATATATATATATATATATATATATATATATATATATATATTGTACTGCAGTCTTCGTATATATATACAAAGATTACAATGGATACAACCTACAAAATCAGGTTGAGGCTGTGCCAGAAAAAGGTTGACTCAACACAATTTTTTGTGGCCATACTTTGTTATTTTGTTGTACTGGATTGTATTACATTTCATTGTAAATTGAACATGATATATGGTATAAGTACAAAATCATTCAGAAGAATTTGGAACATTTGACATTATGGGTTGTTTTGTATTGATCATTGACAGAAAGTACATATTTCATACATTTTCAAATGGGTCTGTAACAACATCTTGAAATAAAGTAGGTTCAGCAATTCTGAAGATGCACAGTACTCTATTACTATTTTTTGAAGCTGAAAAAAATACGTGGTTAATGTGTTAGTCAAATGACAGAAAATTAATTGAAACCTTTTTTGTCATTTAATTGAATAAGTTTAAAACTCATATTTTAACTTGGTGCTATGCTCCCTCCTGCTTTCGCTGGCTGAGTATACTTTCTTTAGATTTTTACTTTTACAACTACAATTCTGTCATTGTCATTGTTGTATTAACTGTCTTAATTTCTTAACCTCAATCTTGTTGTTAACATTCATGTATATCTGGGATTCTGGTAGTGTCTCTTCTTGTACATGAAAGTCTCATTGTTACATTTCTAATGTTTGTAGTGTATTTTAAGGCAAAGAAGTTGAAGTTGAATTGAATCAAATTGAATCAACAAAAGATTTGATGACATCAACATGGGACCACAGTGGTTTAGATATACTAAACTATGAAATAATTAATTGTAAACGTATCTGACAAAATAATCAATAAAATCCCTAAAATTTTCCATCCAAACTCACCCCATACACAAGTTCTCCAACCATGCCATTCCAAATCTTCGTCTCTGGATCTCTGGCTCCATATTTCCCATCCGGTACAATGGAGATCTTGTATTTGATTCCGATGTGTTTGGCAATCTCCGAGGCCAAGTCCACACAGTATCCCTCAAACTGTTCGTTGCCTTCATAAAGTTCCCAGTTCTTCTTCAGCATCACATAGGGACCCTCCTACAAAAGCAGCATAAGGGGAGAAAGACACAACTGTTTGGAGGAACATGACAGCAGCGATTATTAAGGAGAAGGGAAATGAAAACCTATCAAGAGGAGACAGCAGTTTGGTTGTAAACATTGTACGAGGGGGAAACACAAAGTAAAATGATACCAACAAAAATTCTTCCAGTGAAAAAATATAGGTATATACATTTTTAAATAAACATATTAAGTTTTTATAAAAACTAAAAGCGGCACAGCTCTATGAAATACACCAATGCAAAGCTGCAAACAGAATTCAGTTCTGCTTTGACAAATTAAACTGGACACCAGCCTGTATGAAAGCAGAGCTTTGATCATAACATTAAGATTCTGAAATGTACGCACATCATAATAAGAGACTAATTTAATCATACAAGTAGGACAGTGAAGGTAAGCTGAAAGTCACACATCTTATATGAATCCACATTTTTTTAACAAGTAAAGAAGATAAACATCTTACAAACTATGTTGTTAGGAAATCACAGCAGCCACCTCAAAACATTTGATAGCTGTACAGTTTATAAAATGTGAAACTGTTTTTAAAAGGCCACGTCTGAGGAGGATGTTTTATATCTGGTGTTTCTGACTTCTAGTGCCTTGTTTTATGCCTTCACCTGACTCTACATGCCTCCCTTGGGATCTGCACCTGCCTCAGTACAACAGTAACGGTGAGAAGACAGAAATGAGAGGAAAAATACAGGGGGAGCAAAGAAAAAGAGAGGAAGACTGCTGCTTTGGTAACGCGTCGATTGCTGTGCATGCAGTTAACAAAGATTAAAGCAAACAGAGAGTTTAATGTTGTCTACAGAGATGGTGGGTGTATCAGGAATGACACACAAACACCAGCATGACCAGAGAGAAGCATGCACACACACATTAGCACACATACGTAGGATATCCACAGAGAAAAAGAAACACACACACACACACACACACACACACTTTTGAGTGACAGCGCATCCATCAGGAGCGGTGAGTTATGGTATTATGCCTGAGGCTGCTCACCCTGTAATCCAACTGAAACCAAGCCTATTAAAGTGCTATCAAACCCTTTTAAATCAAAGACTAATTTCATCTAATTAATCAAACAGGCTTGTATAATATCTAACACTCCCAAGCCATGAAGCAGTTTATGAACATAATAAAACACAATAAAAATGATAACATATTCTGGATTGAATTCTTCATTCAGGAAATTGATTCACATTGCAGACAAGAACTGTTTAATCAAAGAGGAGTTTAGACTGTTTGTTGACATGTTTTAAAAGGGTTCAAATGAGCAACAAAATCACGCAGACAGATTTGGAGAGAATTGATAGAACAATCCTCAACCCAGGTAACTGAATTACATTTCAAGCAAGTCTAGATCATAAGCAGAAGCAAGATCGTACAATGGAAATTGGACTATACAAACAAATCCTACAAAGTGAAGCTGGATTTATGAATTGATCATCTTCCTCTTCAGTAGACAAAAAGCTTGAAATAAAACCATTTCCTTGTGTACGTGTGTATGACTGACAGTTATGGACATGATTCATTCTTGTAGAAGTACTTTTAGTACTGACTTTTGTTACTGCACTTTGTCTTATGACTAAATACTTTGAAAACTAAGTACAGCCTCAGCTGTTCAAAGCTGTACCTTTTTGATTTCCAAGACCAAAATGCACACAACTTTAAAAAACACCTCACAGAATGTTAATAAATTATCACAGAATAATAACAAAAATGTCAGATAGAACCTTGTAATTCCAACATGACAAACTAGCAACAAATACATAATAAAAAGAAAAATATCACATTTACATATGAAATGTTGAGAAATAAATGCACGTTTTAAAACAAACAAAAATCATTCCAAGCATTGCATTATCACATTTCTTACAAATCATTATTCAGTCATCAGTATAAGATTTGTTCAAACTAAACAAATTTCTACCAAAACAACCACACAGATGAGAATTCAGGTCCTAATTTGTGCAGAACATTTCTCCCAAACACTTTACACTTTTATCTTCAACATCATCCTCAAATACAATTTTTTCCCCATTGTGTTCAATGTCAGAACATACAAAATGATTTCTCCCAAAATGTCATTATCAGGGACATTAGCAAGTCCCGCGGCGCTAATTCCACTGACTCAATATGACTCATAATGTTAATGAACAGCAAAACAGTTTCAAGTAAATTCCCTCTAATAGATCGACACAGCTCTGTAGCAGGGATGAAGACTACGAGAGATGAAGATGTGAGTTGGAAAACAGGTTTAACAGTAAAGGACAATGTGTGATTCAAAGTTATACAATTTTCAATGAAATATTTCATCATTTTTTTAATCATAAACTTGATGGTTTCCAGCCTGGTGTGATATTAACATCCTAGAAATCCACCAATTAATATTGACAGAAATGTGACGTGTTTAAAGCATCATTTTGTGGCAGAGATTATTTGGTGCATTTCTTCAGGTGAATGCCACTTAGCTGCCTGCTGCATGAAAACAACAACAAAGATAAAACAAAAACATTCTACAAAATTAAAGCAAAGTTGATTTGACAATGATAAATTGGGCAATATTTAGCTCATTGCTATTTTTAGTTAATTTTAAGTTAAAAAGAACAAATGATAGTAATACTGTAACCAGATGAACATGCAAATATTAAAACTCATTAAACTACTACAATACTAGGCAGACTAGTTTTGGATATGGTGAAACAAAGCTAACTGTTTCCCCATGTTTCCAGACTTTATGCTAAGCTAAGCTAACGGGGCTGCTGCCTCAAGTCACATATCTAATGGACAAACATGAGAGTGGTATCAATGTCCTCATTGAACTCTGCTAGAAAATAAAAAAGCACATCTCCCATGTCAAAATATTCCTTTAGGCATATATTTTGGAGCTATAATTTGTACATTTTGTGCCCCAGTCCAGGTGGGTCAGAAGCACAAAGCAGCGACTCAGTCCCTCATCGGGAGATTAAAATGTTATTATTATTATTATCACAATTTAATTATTAGTGACCCTCCCAAATAATGTAAAAAGCCCATTTGATGGTTTGATTAACTTTTCATCTTTAATCACATAATCTCGAGGGGAAGGAGACAAGGTGGACCATCTCAGTTGCCTCCTCCATCAAATTACCCTCAAGTTTATCAAATAAGAAGGTCAAGTGTTTGAAATCAGGACAGGCTACTCTGTTGAGTTAATGAAAACAACTACACACACACACACACACCTCTGGAGCTCAGCCTAGTTTTACATTAAAGCCTCCTTAAGGTTTGTTATCAGTTTGCGCCAGATGCCTTTGTCTCGATGTGAAGGTAGTAATGCGAATGCTGTGTGTGCACATGTTTGTGTGTGTACTGGATGTTAGTGCATGTATTTACTGCTGGGAAGAAAGAATCATGTTTGGGTGATGCACGTGGCATCATGGGTCAGGGCATGACAAGAAATGGGAGGTGAACAGGGGAGAGAAGTAGAAGCTAATGTCAGGAGGCTGAAAGGAAAAGGGGTGGTAGGGCATGGTAAAGAGAAATAGGAGGAAACGCGGATGGAGAGAGGGATGTGGGGCATGTTGGCTGCATGAAACTACAGAAGAAAGATGAAGGAGCAGATCAGAATACAAACAGCCATAGCTACAGGGAGAATGGAAGATAGATAGGGACAGAAAAAGGGAACGCGTGAGGGAGAGATAAAGAGAAAGAGGGAATACGACAAAGTGATAAATGAGGAAGAAAAGAAGCAGAAAGTGAAAGAGGGTTGGGATGAAGTCATAAAAAGGGAAAATGGATGTGCGAAAGAGGGGGAACAGCTTTGTAGGAGCAAATGGTTGGGGCTGATAAGACATGAAACACTTCACACTGGAGCCAAAAAGGCAGACAGGACTTGCTATGTAAGCCAGTCAGCCAGCCAGTGAAAACAGGCACCCGACTGTACAGTCACCTAACTTCCCAGTCACTCATTCAAGCTGCCAACCGGACACTCAATCAGTACAGCATTTAAAAAGCCAGACTGTCACGTAACGAGTTAGCCAACCACCGAGACATTTAATCAGCCTGCGAGCCATCCATTCAGATGGTCGGAGAGGCAAGCCAGGCAGTCAGTTAGTCACGGCCTGTTTCAGTCAGTCAGTTGGTCAATCAGTTAATTAATTAAGTAATTACTGTAATTACACTACATAATCATCTACCCAGTCACATCTTTGGCCAGTGAGTCAGCATGATTGTCTCACAGCTATTCAGTTATTTAAAGAGCAAGGCAGTACAGCAGTCAGCCAGTAAACCAGTGACCAATTGGCCGTCAGTCTGTTAGTCACCAAACCGGATGAACTGTCACAGAGTCAACCTGCCAGGTAAATAGCTTTTCACAGTAAGTCAGCCAGTCGGCTGCTAAGTAAGTCAGTCGGAAACAATCGGAAACACGCCTTGCTGTCAGTCTAGCCAATGATTCAACCTGTTCACCAGCACCTCAGCTGGTAAAGCAACATCCACAATACTTTTGTTAGTCACTATTTTGGTTGAACCAGTTATATATTCTCTCAAAGTCAACGGTTTCAGAAGCTTGCATATTTTGTCTTCTGTTTATATAATTTGACCTACTTTATACGATCACATAAATAATGTACCTTCCTAATATCAATTCCCCATCTTCATCACTGCGTTTGAGAGTCCTGCATCCTGATGAAGAGTCTTGTGGGAACATTGACCTCTCATAATATAATACACTGTGGGAGAAAGTTTAGTGGACAGCACAGATTTTTTTCAACGCTCTCTGTGCTGCACAAAGCGTGCTGCACTTTTTGCCGAACCCGTCCATCATAAAAAATACATTAAAAGGCAAATTTCATTGATTAGAAGTCAGAAAATGTCACATAATGTAATATTATATTAAAGTCAACTAAACACACACATCACTAAGAAACATTTTGTATGCTGCAGTTAACGAAGGCCAAATCAGAAGCATAAATAAGAGATTGTCATTTCCTCAGGGGCTATGTTAACAAGTGCAGCAAGTTAAAACACATTACTAAAGTCAAATGCCAATATGCTTAACAATCAATCCCCATCAATGCACGTCACTCACACAGGTTGTGTTTGTGTAAATATGTGTGTATATACACATATATTTCTTATAGTGTGAGGGCTTACGTGCTTGCATGTATGAATGGTTTTCAGGGCGGCTGCTAGGTTAGGTGTGTGCATGTACAAATTGTATATATCCCTTCTCAATAAAAACCTGGATGGTGATAAATATAAATGTCACTTAAAGCTGTATTTTTAAATAAAGTTGTGCTTTTCTGCATCCTATACTCTCACACTTTTACTGTTGAAATAAAATGGTTACAATGCTGGTGTAAAAATTACATTATAGAGAGGCCATTTCAGTGTGGGGATCTCTTGTGCTTCAGACACAAAGCCCTAGTGTTGAATACTTTTCTATTCAGGTGTAGCGCCCTCAGAGGAGCCGAAATACAGGAAAGTTGACCAAGTAAGCATGACTGAGTAGATTTACAGAGTGACGGAGCAGAAAGCTGAAGATGGAGGGAGAGTGGTATCAAGGGTTGAGGGTTGCAAAATGCAGGACATGAAGACCTGTCCATGTATCACTCTCCTCCCACACTTTCTCTTTAAAAAAACACAACAACAATACAGAACTAATGTGAAAATGAAGAGAAATGTTATATTTTGGTGAGGTATTATATTTTGGTGGTATCCTCAAAAAGAGTGAAAGGAATCTGAATTAACAGGGCTGTCTGATGGTCCAGTGATTTTATGTGGCCAAATGTCAAATCTTGACAGCAGCCACAGAATCCTTCGTAGAGCTCTCGTCCAACTGTGGCTTTTGTCATGAGAGGAAGACAAGAGCAGAGTGAGCAAGGCGTCCCAGCGCATCACAGGCTCAAAACATGGCAGCTGTGAATCTCCTTTTCATCTGTTCAGTCCCTCTTTGTCATCGTTGCTGTGGTAATGTAGGGCAAACTACTTTTTGAGAAAGAAAACTTCAATATTCAAACTTAATATACATAAAGAGAAATGCCATCATGACAAAACAAAACCAGTGTAAGTCTTTGTACAGAGCTTAGCATTCAGTCTGTCTGTCCTCTGCCTCTCCTGAGGGTTTGCGACTCAAAGAGTGTGTGTTTCAGTCTGTTGCTTTGTCTGCAGACCCGGCATCAGTGTCGCAGCAGAGGCTTCCTCATCATCAGAGGCTGCAAAGAGGAGGAGGTGGCTGAGCTAACGTTAGCCAAGGCCTGCTGAGGTCACCATCCACAGAGAAATATGCAGGCGGGGGATGCATGGAGGTAAAAATGAGGGGCGTGGGGGTTAAAGAGATGAGTGGAGTTAAAGACAGACAGCAAGACACAGTATGGGGGGGGAGGGATAGTAGTGTTGGAAAAAGTCAGATGACAGACAGACAGGGGTGGGAAGAAATAGGGAAGGAACAAACATCGAAAAAACGTATGCAGTAGTGCCAAACTCTGTTTACAACCACAAAAAAATAATGTAAAAAACACAAGCCAAGTCAAACAGCCAATACGAACAACAGCGGTGATATATTTTAACGGTGTATGCTATATTAACATAATATACACATATTCAAAGTAGGATTTTGTGCCAGAATAACAACTTGCCCTTTAATTTATTTGATTGCGTTGATGTGTTTGTATTTACTTGTCTTGGGCCTGGCTAAGAGCACCACACCAAACACTACGCTGAGGTTTAATACATTGCCAGTTGAAGTGTGCATGTCTGCAGGCGAGGCTGTCACTGGGGACATTTAGTTCAGATTAATTCATTTTTCTGAACTCTTTCCTGCAGCATGTGTTGTTGTTTTCCTCTCTGCAGACCTGACTGGTTACTACCTCTTCTGACCACTAGAGGCACTGTAGACCTTCAATGTATTGTTAAATCAAGAGTTGTCCATTTATAGGTATTTCTATGAGCACTACAGTACCGTAAGTACAACTACAGATATTTTGGTCACGCTTTCGAGTTTGCTGGATGAAGCAATGTGGTTAAAAACAAAATGCTGAATTGCCAAAGCTCAAACATCTGTGGCTTGTTTTATCTCTGGGCTGAAATTAGTCCTTTGAGTTGCTTTCACTTGCATCATTTTGCATGCCCAATTGAATTAGACTGATTGCATTTACAGGAAGGAGATGGCCACCATAAAAAGCCTGCAGATGGGTGAAGTGAAATCAAATGTAAGCAGAGGATGTGCACAAATCCACCGATTAGCCCTCCTTTATCCGTGTTTGTAGAAGAAAGAGGAGTAATTATACTGGGCTGCAGACTGGTGTCTATGTAAAAGCCATTAGAAGAGACTGGACTGAGGTCACTTCTAAATGGTGATCTGAGGTCAGTTTTAGATTTGCCTACTAATGAGACATTAGTGTAATCTTCCAGTTGGACAAGTGCCACTCCCTCCTGGCTGTGCTTTGAGTGCTCACTACAGCTTGTACAGCTCATCCAGCTCCAGCCTGATTTTTCTTTGACATTAACAAACGACACACGACACCCCGGTTGTAGTTCATCCCCTGGCGTTCTGACACAGAAAGGCCACTAAGGGAAGTAAACGCCTGCCTCAAGCCCAACCCAAAAATGTATCTATGACAGAGACTGTACAGACTCCGGAACCTTTTATTGACGTTTTATGTGTTACATGGAGGATTTATCACCTATTGTACACCTGATGTGTCATTTGCATTTGCACCAATTTCCATATAATTCCAGCCTCTACATGAGGCAGAAAATCAGGTGAGAGCAAGGGTTTGGTGAAATTAGGTTTTGGAATTGGAAAGACTGATTGTCATTGTTGAAGGACAGCTTGCCCCAAATTTCAAACAGTGCTCAAAACTATGCAGAAATGTAAGAAGTCTGAGGGTACATTACCATGATGGTTGTCACGACCACTGTCCGGTTCTCCATCGCTGAGCTGTCATTGGACAAAGCATTTTCATTTTGGACCAGCACAAGTTTGTCTATGTCGTTCCAGTAGCCAATCTAAGAGAAACAATGGGATAACAGAGAGACAGAGAGAGAGAGAGAGAGAGAGAGAGAGAATTCATCCATGCTAAGGCCTTCTCTGTTGTGAGTTACACTGGAACCAAAAAGTGAAACCCAGGCTTCTTATGAGATTGTTTCTGAAGCTTGACGCATTGATAGTGCTGGATGAGGGACTGCATCGGCTTTAACTAAAATCCAGAGCAGCTTTAGTGGTGTGGCAGGGGAGCTAAATTACGTCAACCAACCACCTGGGGCTCTAGTCCTGGAAAAATGTAAACCCAGCTGAAATTCCCAGCTCCTTTAGCTGACCCTGAACTCCGACTACCATGATGATTAGCAACAAACAAGACAACACCCCTATGGCTAATTTAAACTTTCACTTCCAGTTAACATCACTTGACGTGACATCACTTGACACTCACCCAACATCGAAACACACAAATACAAAGACCTAAAAACATGTTGGATACCTCAACCTGTTGACAGATCTGGATCAGCTTGGCCATTTGGTTCTCCAGTTCACTGTTCCTCTTCACCAGGTTTGTCAGGTTGTTCTCCAGGGTTTGCTGTTGGGAGGGAAAAGCAGGAAGGAGCAGGTAGAACCACATTAGCATATATAGCTGTCAGTGTTCATTGACCGGACAGGTTATGTAATGGATGCAGAAACTCCACAATGTTAGTGAGTTTTTAAGTTTAAAACATTCAGCTAGTAAGATACTGGCCAAAACCTAGTTGATTTATTATTATAGTTTCCTAACATGCAATTGCATTTTTTTCATTAAACAAAAAAATATAATTACATGAATCTGGAATCTGGAGCCTTTATCCTTCGCTTGATTATGGTTGCTTTATAACATATGAAACCTATGCAAAAAAAATCTTTACAGATGTATAACTGTTGTTGTTTGGCAGCCAGTCATTTAAAATAGTTCAGCAACAGAACAGGTTCCTATAGTCCTGGTAAAAATGACAGAATGGGTGCAGGACGGAGCTCATGAAACGATGCAGTAAAATGGCATAATATATATTTTTATGAAAGCATGTTCTACTACAGAAGGACATCTCTTTGTACAATGTTGGTTTTCTGTATTGAAAAAAAATTCTAACTAAAATCTGTATGGACTTCGACCCTTATCTCTGATTGATTTTATTTTCATAATCTTTTATCTAATTATTTCTATAGCTGAGTAAATATCAGAGTTACAATGACTTTAGTACCTTCAAATCATCATTGGGAACGAGATATACTTTTTATTGTTGCTGGTAAGAATTCAATTCCATAATGCAATTCATTGCTGTTTAACAGCTACAAATGCTTAAATAACATATTTATTTGTCTGTTATATGATGATTTAACTGCCTGACCTTGTCATATTTTACTTTAAAGCCACAAAACAACCAAATAATCCCTGAAAAATGAAAGCAATCAACCTCCACTGGCCATTCTGATGATCAAACACTCAATTACTACCTCTTAACTGTGACTGTTTGTCTAATGCAAAACAAAAGACACACACACACACACACACACACACACACACACACACACACACACACACAATAAACTAACTCAAATGCATATACATTATAAAAGATGAAAATGGAAAAAAACAAACAGCGAGCCAGAAATAGCACTGCCGTTCAAAGGAGGCAAATCAACTATGGCGGCGGCGACAATGGGCATCAAAACAACAACAACAACAAAAACCACAGCTGCAAAGAGAGCAGAACAAAGCAGCAGACAAGCGACGGGTGTTTGAAGTAGCTCCACTCATGCAAGTGAAAGGAAGAAGGGCTGGACAAGCACCTGGCCACGGCTCTGACTGTGTGTCTGTACATCTATCTGTCTGTCTGTACGTCTGTCAGGCAACCTTTCCAATATCTCCTCTGCCTGTCGCTCAGCCTGATTTACTCTGTCTGCCTGTTGTCTGTTTGACTTTGCACCCTTTTAATTATTTATCTGCCTGCTTATTTCCCTCCCTGCATCCCTTCCTTATCCATCAAGTTGTCTACCTGTGTGCCTGTTTGCCTCTGTGTGTCCACGCAGCAGGGATGGGGAGGAGGGATGTGGAGGAGGGGTGGGTTGGGGGATTTGGTAAAAGGCAGCCAGGGAACTCACCGCAGCGCTTGTCTTTGAAGCCTCCATTACCGCATCTGACACTCTGCCCGGGCTCACCTGATAAGCCTACAAACACACACACACATACACCCACATAAGTGCACACATAAACACACACACACCCACAGGCAAGCCTGGTCGCACAATGTCTAAACGCACAGTAACTGAAGAGGAGAACTCCTTCCTGATAAAGTTGCCACAAACACTCTTCTTACAGTCTTGAATGCAGATGAGACAGTGTGGCTCAGAATGTCTGTTAATATTTGTTTCCCTGAAACTGGTGCTGGAGTTACATCACTGGAACGAGCGTTTGGTTGTTGTGTCGCAGCCCTGTGTGAGTGTGTTTTTGTATGAGGGAGTTTGAAGTGGAACATCAGTGAGGGGGGACAGATGGGTCATTAATTAGCAAGCTGGAGACGAAGATGATTAATACATCAGGACACAGCTGCCTCCCATGAGACTGCAGTGAAACAAACTCCTCTGTCCTCTACATAGATGCATGTGTGTGTGTTTGTGTGTTTATGCCTGTCTTTGTGTGTGTGACACGACAGGTGTATCTGCATATACACATTTACAACACATCTGAGCATGCATGATGAGTGCACGTCTCTGTGTATGCAGATGACATCTGCTAATACTTGTATTTATAGGTGAAAAAAAGCACTAAACCTTTGTGTGTGTATATATATATACACACATAAGTGATTACACAAACTATGTTGTGTGTGTGTGTGTAGACAAGGATCTGCTTGACTTATGTTGGCACTCCCGTGGCTTCAACCCAGCAGGCAGGACAAGTGGCAGAGAGAGGGGGGGAAGCCGAGGAGCAGTCAACAACAAACTCATTAAAACACAAAACAGACATCAAAGACGGCTAGAACCAGAGATAAAGCGCGAGAGCAGAGAGAAATATGGATAAACAGAGGAATGAGGCAGAAGAGGATGTGATGGGAGGGAGAAGGTGCCAACAAGTATTGGGTAGATGGTGGCATGCGGGAGGTGGCAGAATTAAATGTCAACCCAAACCATGATAACATTTTTATTATATGACACGAAGGCTTATTCTGTCAACATCATTATCAGAGCAGCTATGGCAACGGTTTGGAGCTTGAAAAGACATCAACATTGTGTTGCACCAGTTATTCGTTAATCCATCACTAAGTTTGTGTGTAAAGCCTTTCCTTAGTTCTTTGTAACTACCAGCTAGTTTCAAACTACTGATTTAACAAACCAGGCTGCACAATTAAACGTTATGTCTTAACTAATAAAGAGTAATTTTATAGCTAGTAATGTGGAAATCTGTTGCTAGGAAATATCTGCAGCGCCATCCAAACAAAAGCAAACTACAATGTAGACAGAAATCTATTTAACTTAACTGTCACTCCTTTTTTAAATGTAGGTAACATTGTTTTAAATCTATATACAGTATATATACATGTGTTTCAGAGTTAATAGTATTCATGCAATTCAGAATGAGCGGGAAATATCCAATTATGCTGTCTAACCCACGTCTGAATGTTTTGTAATTTGAGGTATTTTGGGTTATTTTTTTCAGAAATATAATTTAGATATGAAAGAAGTTTTTACTTTTAAAGTTTAAAGTTAAAACCTTATTTCTATCGACAACCAGCTTTCATTTTAGCACTATATTTTCATCGACTATCATATCGACTGTTCCAACTATATGTTTACTGGCATGGAAAGTGAGAAATCAAGGAGATAAATACAAAAAGGGCAATTACAGAGAGAGAAAGGAGACTGAACTAAACAGAGGAGTGAAAGAAGGGTGGAATAAGACATGGGAAAGCAGGAAGACAACATGTTATAACGGAAGGAGGAGGAAAAAATAGTCGAGCAGAAATGAGTGACGAATTGCATCCCAGTTGCTTTAGGCACATGATGGGGCAGGCAGGGTTATTATCATAAGGTCATATCATTCATTCACTGATTCAGCTTTGGATGTGGCACGTCATGAGAGTGAACAGAGAGTGGGACAGAGATGGAGGGGGTTCATGGGATGGAAATAGGCATGAGTCCCGTGCTGAGAGGGGCAGCTTGGCATAGTAGCTCCAGTCTGGCCTGGCCTCTAATTCAGTTTTCTGTCTCTTCTGTGGCTCTCTTTTCCCTTGTTATCTGTCTTTCTGTCATTCTCTACCGTCCTCTATTTTCCACAGTACATCTCCTCTCCCTCTAACCTGATTTTCTGTCTCCTACTTCGCTCTGTGTCTTGCTACTTCAGTCCATATTCTGTCCGTCTCGGCACAGTTACAACTGCAGCTGCTGACAGCTGATCATCTTGGGTTAGATCACCACCCCCTCATATGAAGTCATTGTGTTGAGGGGCTCTTGGTTCTCTCTCCTTTACAGATGATCCCTTTTCTCTTTGAAACAAAAAAGGGCAGATCCCTATTTATATTACAGTAGCTACAGAGACTGGAGAGAAGGATTGTGGGATAAACTCCCCCCCCCCCCCCGTTGCGTTTGATACTGAACACACAAAAGTCAAGTTTGAGACTGCTGTCACTGTTTAATCTCTAGTCATCACTGTTCACAGAGTCTGCAACTGTAGTTCAATTCATTTTACTGATAAACCATGAAATTACACAGAATTACATCATACAGCACCAAACAAAACAAAAAAAAGAGAAAGAAAATGATCTTGTCTATAGGGTGACAATCCAAATACTTTTTCAGAGACATCTAACAGATAGTTTTGCAGAAATGAATGATTGGCTTAATCATTAATCTCTGCAAAACTATCTGTGTTGTGCTTCAGTAGTAACTGTGACAAATGAACAGTTGGCCATTTCTGAAATCATATTAAAGTAATCCAATTACAGTGTCATGTGTTACTCGCAGTCCTGAGGCATGGACTGAGCTCATTGTTACTTTGCTGCAGGAATATTAAAGGACCTTCATCTGAGGTCAAATTCAAATTCAAGAATGTAATCACAAAAAAAGATAAGAGATTGTAAGAGAAGAAAGACGTAAGAGAAGTGTTCCACATTTAGGACAGGAGAAGAATTTCTCCTAAAAATTAATAAGTGCTTGGCTATAGGGAAAAACACAAAATTCAAAATTGCAGTGTTTTTATGCTGCACTGCATCAGTTGCCTAATTACATGATATTGTCCAGTAGCTTAATCTCTGGGTCGTTATGACGACGTAACAACAAAAATTCAACAGCCGCCAAAACAAAAATGGAAAAGAATGCCCTGAGGCCAAGTATCCAACTTCAAAGTCTTTTTCTTTTAATTAATTCGGGATCCTCCCCCATGCACAAGAGAAACGACGAGACAGTATTAGAATCAGAAATGGAAGCAAGAGAAAAAGGGAGAGATTAAACTTGAGAAAGAGCAACAGAATAGAACAAGCTCACTTTACAGATGTTGTTAACAAGAGTCTTTTCAGAGTCTGGACGTGTCAGTAACACAAGCCTTCTGGGAAACAGGGTTTGTGTCAGAGGATAATATTCCATAGGGCAGAACTCTTGAGGCCAACGAATTGTAGCGGGGCATAACAAATGGGGATTCATGCTTGTCTCATAACCCACTGGCAGGATACAAATTAATGAGACCAATAGGGATGCTTAAAACTATAGCTAAGATGTTAACACTTTTTGTTTGTATCTAGATACCAAAAGTAGTCCTTTTCAGCATTTTGACTTTGCTTGTTGTGCACCAAGCTGGGTTATTCAAGGCAAGAGGGTTCCCCTACTACCGATTCAAGAAAGAAATACATATACAACAAACATTTCATGTTAAACAGTGAATTCAATGCATTCGGTTTCATCGTGTTATCGCTGAATAAGATGCTACAGATGTTTGAAGTCTGACTGAACTCCGGTGACCTTCCAGCTATAAGCGACTGCGCAAACGCTCAAGGGATCTCAAAATAGTGGGGGTGCAGCAATAAATGGGAGCAGACAGCTTGAAGATGCATACTTTCATTTACACGTCTTGTGAGGGAAAGCAGGAGAAGGAAGCAGGGAAGAGTACAAAGGTCTATTGCCATAGTCGACCACTCTTAGGACTAAGCTTTATGACTCCCCAGAATTTTATTATGAGAAGAAGCCATCTAAAATGCACACACATCCAATAGTAATTCAAGTTTTTAGCCACATGAGGGGATTAGGATGAAGACATTTCTCTGTAAGTTTGAACGGGAATAATGAACCGTCATGACTACAGAACAGCAGCAAGGACGCCAGACACAAGCTGACATTTGATTTTGTTTAGAAGACTCTTGGATATCCTATGGGCCCGTGTGCGCTTTTAGCTTCCCAATTATTTGTTTGGACGAGGGACAGACTGACCCAGACCAGGACTACTAAAATATGAGGAAAGGACAGAGAGAATGAGAGTGAAAAAAGAAAAAGCAAACACAGAAATAGATGCTGCATTGGAGCAAAGCCACATCCCAGGCCATTTCCCAACCTTCTGGAGGCCTTTATTAGACAATTTCATATCAGATTACAGGCTGAGGATACTGTGATATTTGAATGTAAAGAGATGGGAATTTAATGCTGCGGATTAGGGGAGGCCTGGACTGAGATAAAGTGGGGTTAGTAGAAAACAGTGATATGGTTGAATGGGCTTAAAGGATCTTTCTGTTTCATTTCAATCGGCCTACACTGGATTCTTGTTGGAATAGTGCAATTGAGTTTCATGGAATAATAATGAAAAAGAAAAAATAACACATATACGATTGGTTTGACTTTAAACAAATAAATTGATTTGTATTTCTCTAAGAAACATCAGTGATGCAAATGTCACTCCTATTAACATTAATATAGAGCAGTAAAATCATTAGTTTGGTTGTCGGGATGTTAATCAACAGCGTCTGACAAATGGGAGGTACGGTTTAGAACCGGAGATCTTCTGTTTTCTTTTAAACAAACAATTAAATAATTAGCTGTCAGTCACTTGCTAACAACAGTAGTTGTGTACGTTCATGCAATCCAAAACACAGTAGCAACCGACCAACAGATCTGCCAACTTAGCCAAAACTCCTCTAAAGTTCCTCCAAGACTGATGTTTTTATATCATAGACATTTCTATCTGAATAACTGCATGGATGTAGTGCATGGCCATGTTTTATTGTGGTTTAAGGCTGCTTTAAATGCTCGCAGGGATATTGTAATTGCATTTTAGATGGCCATTCAATCAAAATAAATGACTGGGAAAGTTTAATTGTAGTGCAAATATTTAGGAGCTGGAAAACTCAAGGAGGACATCTCTGCCCTTGCCAATGCCATTATTTGGAAAAAGTAAGTATTTGGAATAATGCTCACTATTGAAATATATACATTTGTTGATGATCTCATTATTTACTGTAATTGAACCAATGTTTTATAATAAATTATTGATTTCAAATGACGAGCAAAAGGAGACTGACCAGCAAGCGATAACAAGAAAATAAAATGATGAATTAGACCCACTGTTTGTGTTAATGCCAAAATGTGGTGTGGTACTTTAGATAATGTGTATTTATGGATCATGATTGAAAATGGAATTTACAGCATATATCAATAGCCTGTCAGACATGCAATGACTTGGCTTTTATCTTTAATAAATATGGAACTTACAGAGAATTGTAAATTGCAGTCTTACTGATGCAATAGATAGACTGTATCGTTCTCATCTGTCTGAAGCCTGTAACTCTTATTTGAGCTCTGTATGCAATCCTCATCTTGATTTGTGAATTACTTCCACCCCACAGACACCACAGCCCACAGTATATTTATAAGCAGGTATAAGTGGGTTTTTAAAATAGTTTCATCATCCGAGTTGTACGCTGTGCAGCCCATAACAAATCCTTGTTATCCACGTCCAGCCTTATTCATAGCAGATGATATCATTACGTTGGTGCTACCAGCTGGGGGCTAGATAAGGAGTATTCCTGTCCTCAAGACGAGCTGTAGCCAACCACTGTGACTCTTGACTAAAGACATTATCATCATGGTGGCTCAGTTTGTCTGCTTTGTGGAGCTATAGCAGAGCTTTAATAGCAACAGGGTTCTGAATAAGTTGTTTATAGTGTGTACAGGTTTATGTGCAATATTGATAGTAAAGTTCAATTCAATTCAATTCAATTTTATTTATATAGCGCCATATCATAACAAAGTTATCTCAGGGCACTCAATCACATGGAGCCGGTCGAGACCAACTTCCACACACACAAAGAC
>JAVQJL010088586.1:0-13230 GCA_036024295.1 Nannoperca obscura | reverse complement strand
CAACCTTTAACACCCAAAGAGCCATTTGGACCCGGTTTCCACGGAAAAGAAAACACTGGGAGCCGCAAATACTTTTTGACATCTAAAATTAAGATAACACTGTATATATTTTTTTTACCTTTATGCTTTGTATAAAAAAAATACTTTAATTATTATAATTTATTTTCCCAAGCCACGCGGAGCCGCATTATAAGGATGAAAGAGCCGCGGGTTGCCGACCCCTGGCCTAACATAATTCCATTCATTCATCTAAAGTAGGAATAACCAATAATGATGTATGTTCCAGTCTAGTCAATTGACGTGTGAAATTTTTTTGTTTAGGGCACAGGACATAAAGACCAAAAAACATCACATCCCACTTGTAGACCGGACTCCCCTGGAACCACCTCCAGTTGTGATTGTAGTAGTTGGGCCCCCCAAGGTGGGAAAAAGCACTCTGATCCGCTGCCTGATCAAAAACTTCACCCGACAGAAGCTTGGGGACATATGTGGCCCTGTAACCATTGTCTCAGGTAAGTTTGGCCCCTGCCCCCTCGTGTCATAGCTGGGCTAGAGAGGGTCCACTTCTTTCAAGCGCTGCTGTTAAGATATTTTTGCAGTGATTGTTTCCTATAGCACTGTCATGGCTTTAATGATTTCAGTTTTCCACTATGGCATTCTTTTAATAAAATGGCATTTGCTTCCATTAGCTTTACCTAAAAGATCTGCATTCATGATTTAAAACAAAAGTCACCTTTGTCATTTTACATGGGATGATTATGTGCTTTGTGGTTTCATTTCATTGTACCGATTTATTTCCCAGTGCACCTCGACCAATCCGAATGTTTTTAGAATAGTTTCCCACTACTGATGGGTGTGAATATGTCAGTAGGTCAAGACTGAAAAATCTCTTTGGAATTTTCGATGGATTGTCGTGAAATGTTGTTCCTCTGTGGAGACATGACAGTAGAGAGCACAGAGGAAAGGAGATTGCACATGGCGTTTATGGTCGCCACCAGGGCCGCCAACATCAGCATGTTAATGTGGTCGCTGTGGTACCGTTAGCTTTGTAATAAAACTCCACAATACCAGATACTGCAGAATGTCATGAGCCGCCACAAAAATAGGACATTTGATAACTAATTTGATAGTTAGGAAATCATTTAACCATTATGTTTAATTCTTGATTCTTTGATAAGAGACTGTTTCTTGAATTCTTTAGGCAAGAAGCGCCGCCTCACTTTCATGGAGTGTAATAATGACATCAACACAATGATCGACCTTGCAAAAGTAGCAGACCTGGTAAGTTGTAAAATGAGTCTGACAGACTGATGAATGCACATTTCACCTTGTGTAAAGAGAATGGCAGATTGTTATGATGGAGTGGTTTGAATAGACTCTTTAGGGATGAATAAAGTAGTATGAACTAAATAAATCTGAATGAAATGCATTGTGTTTTCTCTCCAGGTTTTGATGTTGATTGATGCCAGCTTTGGCTTTGAGATGGAGACTTTTGAGTTTCTTAACATCTGCCAGGTACACGGCTTCCCTCGTATCATGGGTGTGCTGACTCACCTGGATTCATTCAAGAACAACAAGACACTGAGGAAGACCAAGAAAAACCTCAAACATCGCTTCTGGACTGAGGTCTACCAGGTAAACACACATCCCAATCACATCTTTACTGCTAAAAACGCCCCTTTTGCTCATTTACAGAATGGTGTATATTGAAAGTATAACTTGTATGTTCTGTGACAGTGGGACCATGTGTTTGAACTGTGTGCCTTTTTGTGTTTGAACCTGTCAGGGGGCCAAGCTGTTCTATCTGTCTGGTATGGTGTACGGTGAATATCAGACTCAGGAAGTGAAGAACCTTGGCCGCTTCATCTCGGTCATGAAGTTCCGTCCTCTTGTGTGGCAGACCTCCCACCCTTATGTGCTGGCTGACCGGTGAGACTGCTTACTCTGACTGACATGCGTTTCATTCCATCACAATGATCCCTTAGTAGACAAGGGATAGTAGCCTAGTATTCTCTTGTTTACAGTGCCTCTAGTTTGTAGCAGATGTACAGTATTTGCTCTTTGGACTGTAGATGGATGGTTTGAAAGGGAACAAAATATTAAAATATAATATATATTATAAATGAGACAGACCCTATCAATCTCTAATGACTGCTTTGGTCTTAAAAGGTAGACCGTGACAGTTTTGGGATTAAATTGGGTTGCGGCTGCAGTTTTAGAAGAGGATCTTCCGAGTGAGGAAGATGGCTGTATGCACTAGTTTACCATGACTTTACCCACCATGCAATAACAATGCCATGACATAGATAAAAAGAAAAAAATTTGAAATGACTCCTTTTAGTTTCAGTTTTAACCAGAGGACTGTAAAGCACAAAGGTAATGATTGTGGGTTTTGTTTGAATTTCAGTGATGATAAAGAAAGTCTTAACACTTTACAGCCAAAGATGCCAGTGTTGAAAGCACTCCTATCAATCCGCAGCAGACTCAATCAAATGTCTTAATATAGATATAATGAGTAAATTAATATATACTTTTTGGCTCTCTTTATAACATTTTGTTTAAGTCCTCCTAAGGCCGGGATTATACTCCAGAGCGGACGCGTTCGTGCGCGGTCGCGGACCCTGCGTATGCGCAGCATTTCAAATTATACTTGTTTTTAGAGCCCGCTCGGCAGACGCGTTCGACACATACGCAGTAGATCGGCGTGTAAATGCACATGCGCAGTAGATCGGCGTTTACACAAACAACTAATCAAACATGACGACACTCATGCAAGAAGAAGTAGAGCTGCTTTGTCTGTTGTACCGAGCGCAAAAAGAGAAAAAAAGTATAAGTATAATACTGGCTTAAAATGAACATGCCTGCTTCTTGCAAATCAGCTGAAGGGATATTCACATTGTGGAGCTGTAAGTAAAAACAGGATTCAACATAGATGTGTCATGTCCAGGGAACTGGAATTTAGCATGTAGTATCACTGGCACTAACTGGATTGGAGCCATCCAGTGATGGTGTTCGTTAGTCATTGGAAACATCTCTAGATGTTCAGCAAGACAATATACACATACGCCTAAAGTGCTTCACTGTATGAGGAACTCATGGGCAGTCAACTGGTGACCTTGCTGGTGTCAAACCAAACAACTTTTATTTTGAAGGAGCAGTTTGTGTTTAATTAATATACTCTTTTACTTTATATTCACCCAACATTTTTTCTCTATCTTCCTTTCTGCATTCTAACAGTATGGAGGACCTGACTGACCCTGAGAGGTTGAGGACAGACCCCAAGTGTGACCGCACAGTGTCACTCTACGGCTACCTGCGAGGGTCATATTTGAAAAACAAAGGCCAGGTCCATATCCCAGGTACATAATCATACTGCCTTTTATACTTCACGTCTGAAGGAGAAATGCCTCAAATAGTATTTATGAAGTTCCAATAGTATTTAGTATATCGTGTTTGGTTCCCCTCTGTAGGCGTAGGAGACTTTCAGGTGGCAGATGTCAACTTCCTGTCAGACCCGTGTCCACTGCCAGGTGCTCAGAAGAAGAGAGCGCTGAATGAGAAGGAGCGTCTGCTCTATGCACCCATGGCTGGGGTCGGGGGGGTTGTATACGACAAGGATGCTGTATATATTGACCTTCCTGCTAACCACATCAATCAACCGCAGGTGTGTGTGTGTGTATATTTCTTCACCTGAGTGATCTGAATGTTTTATAAAACTTGTCAGTGTGTTTTGTTGAATCTTCTGACAGCCTGTGATTGTACTCATTAACCTTATAACAAGTATAGTTTGTGTATTTACCTTCTCCGGTACAGGAAGAGGTGCGGCCTACCACAGAGCTGGTCCAGTCTCTCATTGACACACATGCCACCCTGGATGCCAAGATGGCTGCCAGTAAGGTGTCTCTGTTTAGTGATTCTGTCATCCTGGACACCACAGACATCGCCGAGCAGAGCGGGTGAGACACATTGCAGCTCCAGACTGTCTCTTCACTTCTGTTGTACAACTACAGATGTGAGGGAAATATCCTTACTTTGCATATTAATAAGGATAGATATTAGAGCCTTACTGATACAAATGCACGGCTGATATTGTATTTTTTATGTTACAGTTTTCCTGATGAATATCAGCATATCTATAGGACAGACTGTATGTCAGCCAGTAAACAACAAGAGAGTTTGGTACAGAAATGCCAAAGTAATGTTTGAGGTAATTTAGAAAAGTGTCCATAACAGTTTGTCCAGCAAAGAGCACTAACAGGTTTCTTTTTACAGTGTAAAATGGCTCACTTATTACATTTCTTGGCCACTCTTCTGTAATAACCGACTTTAAGGTTTGTTTGTGTCTGTTAAAATGAACGTATCAGCTGATATGTGAAAAATCCACCACCAGTCCAGTATTTTAACTTTGATTCTACTAAACACAGTGGAGCAAAACAGAGCTAAAACAGGCAGTATGGATGTGTGAATAGAAAGTGTTTGGTAACATATTCACCATATCAACTTCACAAGCTGATAATGTGTCCGTGTTGTGTTAACAACTTGTTCTGCTGCTCCCAAGTGGCCAAAAAATACATGAATGCATATTTAATGAAATTCTAGTTGGTGCTTAGGCTTTTATTGTATTGTCTTATTATTATTCTGAAGATATACACTTAGTGGCCCCTTTATTAGGTACACCTGCTCGCTGCTGCAAATATCATGATTTCTGCCATGGCAACAACTGGAAATGTGATGTGACTCATCACGTGGAATGGTTGTTGTTGGTGGTTTGAGTCTGTCACACATTACTGATCTCTTGGGGTTTTCCACACACAACGAGAGAGCTTAGAGGGCGATGACCAGACTGGTTCCAGCTGTCAGGGGCCAACACGAACTCAAATAACCAGACCAGTTACAGCAGCGCTGTGCAATGCACATGAGGAGCACTGAAGTGGACAGAATACAGCAAGTTCCACTCCTGTCAGCTAACGACAGGATTCTCAGGCTTACCTTAACTGGACAGCAGAAGATAAGGTTGCTGAGTATGACCCATCTGGATTTCTGCTGCCACATGAACAAAACAACATGAATCCATGGACCCATCCTGTCTTGTGTCAACGGTTCAGTCTGCTGCTGCGGCTGGTGTAATGGTGTAGGGAGTATTTTGTTGGCACACATTAGGCACCTATATACCAGCTGAGCATTCACAGCCAGTCTGAGGATTGTTACTGAGCATGTGCATCCCTTCATGGCCACAGTCTACCCATCTGTTTAAGGCAGCTTCCAGCAGGAATAAAAAAGATAAAACCAAATGAAATTCAGAGTAGAGATTGATGATTAACATTCTGTACATTTGTCATGTGATTTGTTGGACTATTGTGTTAGTGGTTTTATTTATTCTTGTATCTTTTTTTTATGAACTTGATATACTTGAACACACACCTTTAACTAAAGACAAGAATAGATTCTTATTGTGTGTGTGTGTGTGTGTGTGTAGGGAGAAGGAGGGTCCTCAGGAGAAGCTCCTCTGGGATCCTAACAGCCAGAGAAAAAGGAGGAAGGTGGTCTTCACTGAGGAGGACGATGTCTGTGGTTCCAGTGATGGCGACAGTGATGAGGAGGAGCAGGAAGAGGACGAAGATGAAGACGAGGATAACATGTCCATATTTCTCAAAGATGCAAGAGCCAAATCTGACAAGACAGAAAAGAATGTACCAGACGTCAGTCCTCCGGCAAAGAAGCAGAAGCTGGAGGAGAGGAAGACGAAGGGCGAGAGGGAGGGGGTCGCCGAGGTGCCTGCGTTTGCTGACAGTGAAGATGAGCTGGAGATGAGTGGGGAGGAAGAAGAGGGGGAGGCTGGGAGAGCAGGAGACTCTGGACACTGTTCTGAAGAGGATGATGAAGAGGGGGAAGATGATGATGAAGAAGAATCAGATGATGATGATGAATCAGTGGAAAAGGAGAACGATACAGTGAAGAATCAAACAGCGAGTGAGGAGGAGGAGGAAGAAGAAGGGCAAGGTAAAGACACTAAAATCTGTTTTTTACTTTGCCTCTTTTAATGCCACTTCAAATACATTTACAGGGTGTACAGAGTATTAGTCCAGTATCAGTAGCCTTTTTATTTGTCACTTGAAATCTTTGAGTATGTGTTCTTAGGTTTTCTGAAGAAGTATTAAAATCATTCTTGACCTTGGAAAGAGTATGTGAGAAAGCAGTCTCACCACAAGGTCCATTTAGTAGCTATTCGGGAGCTTTTGATCCTATCACATGATCTCTGGAGTTTTCCTTAACACTTTAAGGGCTTCTCATCTGCCAAACTGCCAAGAGAAAAACAAAACAAAACATGACTGAGGTTTTACTGTGGAGTTGTGCAGACAGTTACTTGTTTCACCTGTCAACTCAGAGGACACAGAAGGAGATCTTCAATATCCCTGTTGAGTAGATTAAGTTGTGGATGTCTAAGACACTGAAGGTAGTGTCTGGGGGTTCAGTGATTTTGGTTGATCTCTGTCTGCTGTTTCCGTCCACAGGGGCTCTGAGGTGGAAGGAGGGTCTGCAGCAGAAAGCATCAGCTGCGTTCCTACGGCAACAAGAATCTGCCCCCAATCTGAGAAAGCTGGTTTATGGTTCAGGTAGCCTGAGGCTTTGGTTGCACGTGTACATAAATATATATTTATATGAAAGTGAAGGCTATACCATAATATGTTGCATAAGTTACCATTGGCCAATGTATCAGCCCAACCCAAGATATGCGAGTCCAGAAAGGCCAAACTAATCTTTTAGTGTCATTTAGTTCATTTTTACAATGCCCTGATCATTCTATAATCCATTTCTTCACTGTCCATCTTAAGCCCAGTTCAGACCAAAGATTCACAATGAGACAAACCCATTTGGAAACGTAGCAGGAAATGTTGAAGAACTGTGTGAACTGGCTCAGCTCGACTAAACTGACTTTGACTCAGCTTGTCAAGTCACCAGTGGTTGGTTTTAGAACGCAGGGCACGATACTTGTTTTGACAGCCAATCAGCTCGTATCAAAGTCAGCTTAACACTTACTATCAATATCATCATTCATATTTTCATACACTACAAATTATATCCAGTTGCAAAAACACCTAAAAAGCCGGCAGTTACAATGAAAGTTCAAAAAGTCGCTTCTACTGAAACAATATCAGAATCAGAAATCCCAGAAGGGAAATTAGTTTCCCTTCTGAGTATGCCGTCTCGTCAAGTTGCTTTGGTGTAAACTGGCAGGTTTCAGTAGTTTCACCTTTATTGGTAGCAGATCTTTAGTCTGAACTGGCCTTTAGAGATCAGTGTGTCCCATAATGCCACACCATAATACGAGTATTTCCAGCTGTTTGCCGAGTGACAAATGGAAGCTATAAAGCCAGATTTATTTTGTAGTAAATGTCAGAGTGCTGGGAATATACATTTAAACCACATGCTAATCTAACCTGTCATTTTTGTTTTCAGTTGTAGAGGCAGATGATTCTGATGATGAGGAGGAGCTGGGGGGGCTGTTCCGAGTCAGCCGCCCTCAGAACAGCAAAAAGTTCCAAGCAAATGCTCTGGACTGTTCCCGCTTCAGCCTCGATGCCTCCCACAACTGGGACTTGGAGGAGGTACAGTGGCCACTAATGCACTGGTGTGTCATTGGTGTTACTGGGGCAGTTGGAGAGTCTTGAGCTCCTGGTGTGCTGTTGATATGAAAACAAATACAAAAAAGTTTACGGTGGAAATGAAACTTAAATACTTAATGGTTGTAATGTCTTTCCCCCCAGATGCTAAACTCCATCAGGGACTGCTTTGTAACAGGGAAGTGGGAGGAGGGCCAAGATGCTGCCACACTGCTGAAAGAGGACGGTGAGAGAGGAGAGCCAAACACTCAAAATGTTATACTTATGATTGGAAAAAACACCCTCAGGAACACACACCGTTCTATTACATCGTTAAGAGTCACAATGGTGTAGCTGAGCTGTTCAAGAATCCTTACCACAGTTTGGTTTCTGACTGTTGAAGCACACCAACTGTGCAGTATTAAAAGGCCCATAACACAGTCTTTGGTGCTTTGCTGTGTCTAGAGGAGATGTATGGTGACTTTGAGGATCTGGAAACAGGAGAAGTCCACAAGGGCCAAACTGGGCAGCAGGATCAGGCTGAGGTAGGTCCTGTTTATGTTACATGATCTTCCACTGACTGACTGACCTTTGAAACATTATGCAGAATTTCTATATAGTTAGGATATCAGCATTGTAGACGATGCTGTGTTAAAATGCTTCAGTTGTGCCACTATTCCAGTTGTCATGTAAAGTAACATCGGTCCCCAATAAGAAATCAGGAAGGGGGCAAACACTTTTTCACACCACTGTATGTGTTCATGCATGGCTGCATTGAACTGCCTTTCCTAAAATGACTTCGAGTGTGAACTTGCATGCTGTATCTAAGGGACAAGTGTCTCAGACTGGATTTGAAATGAAACAACAGGAACTAGGAGAGGACAACAAGTCAGAACCACAACATGGGGGGACATGGTACTTGGTACTCTGGAACACCTTGTTGAAGTTGCCACAATGATGTTTGTATTTAAATAGAAATGTTTTAGGTTTCAAAGCTCCTGGCGACTCATTAATACATTTTAGTTTTCTCAGTTGAATTATGTTTTGTCTTGTACACCTTGTGACCAGCAGAATAGTGAGGAGGAGGATGATGATGATGAGGAAGCTGAAGAGAGTTTGGTGAAGGTGGATGAGGAGGAGGTCCAGAAGAACAAGCGTCTGGAGAAGAAGCACAGGCTGAAGGAGCGATTTGATGCACATTACGATGACGCAGATGCCACTTACTTTGATGACCTGAAGGAGGAGATGCAGAAGCAGGCTGAGGTACCACAACTGACAAACTCCACCCAACTCCACAAAATGTCAGGATATGTGATCAATTCAACATTCTGCTTTGTTATTTCTTGTTGGTTGCTTATTTTGAAGAGTATTCTACTGTCTTCAGCTGAACAGGACAGAGTTTGAGGATGTGGATGATGAGACCAGAGTGCAGTACGAAGGCTTCCGACCAGGGATGTACGTCAGATTAGAAATCTCCTCTCTACCCTGTGAATTTGTCACCAACTTCGATCCCCATTATCCCATCATCCTCGGGGGTTTGGGCTCTGGCGAGGGCAATGTAGGATACCTGCAGGTATGTGCAATGGTTTTCTAGTATTCTGCATGTAGCAATTAGTTTGCTCATGACTAGTAGTGACTGCCTGTGGGTGTCCTGTCCAATTTAGAACCACATTCTAAATTGGGTGTTTGCACACCAGATGCACCACTATTACCTTGATTCAGTCTTGCCTAATTAGTAGGCAACTGCAAACTAACACTGGTTAACTGGACCAGGGCTTCACAACCTATCTTTTGAGACATACTCCCACATCTCTACCAGATGAACTAAGGTGAAACTTGACATCACCCAAATGTGTTTATTTGAATTGATTCTGAAGGGGAAGCTAAGTAACACTACAAAATGTGTTAAGGTTTGCATTCCTACTTCTACCAACCATTTAACTATTTCAGCTGTTTATACCACTTTAGCTAACTATTTCAGCCGATAGTTCATCCTAATCATCATCACACCAATTTGGATGGTTATTTTCCATCTAACCACACACACACACACACACACACACACACACACACACACACACACACACACACACTGATCATTTTACTAAGAAGTTGACCAGTTTTTCCAACTGCCTCCTGGAAAACACATTTTTCTTCTAGGCTTTGGCAGTATCCTTTGGACTAGTTCCATGCAGCCACAGCAACATTGAACAAATGCAGTAAATCTGCATCAAAAATAGACCACATTTATATATTTTTTCCTTGTATTTAACTGGAGACTTTTGTTTTATGTCACATAGAGCGTGTCTAGACTCTCTGTTCATTAAAGGTCATCATGGAATATGGTGGAGAGAATACAGCATTAAAAAAAAGAAATAACTTTATTATCCTCTTGTGATGTTGAGATAATGGGATAAAATGAAATGCTATTGGCTCATGGTGTTATCATTTAGTGTGTGTGGTTGCTGCTTCTTGCAGAGTAAATTCTGTCCTGACATGAAAGCGATCCCTACATTCCCTCCCAGCTTTTCTAAGTAAGGTTTTAAAACACATTTCTGAAACTGTGTGTGTCTGTCAGATGCGAGTGAAGAAACATCGCTGGTATAACCGCATCCTGAAGACACGGGACCCCCTCATCCTGTCATTAGGCTGGAGGCGCTTCCAGACCATCCCCCTCTACCACATTGAGGATCACAATGGACGCCACCGCCTGCTGAAATACACCCCGCAGCACATGCACTGTGGAGCTTCCATCTGGGGTAAGACACAGTTTAGGCACATGACACTGCTGACTGCTGCTGTACAGTGCTGTTTCGTTTATGGACCTGAACTAGATTATATATTGTAGTTTTCTGAATGAACATAATCTGATTCGGGCTAAAAATGTGGATCAGACATTCTTCTGATGACATTTCTATTCTATTCTCAACATGATCCCTGGGCTCAGACTCAGGTGACTCTTACCAGTTTGTTTGGTGCCCAGTTTCTAAATGGGCTCAAGCATTACTGATATCTGTCATAAACTAATACAAGTTGATATCTCGTCAGGCTCTAATGAGTGAATACAAAGTAATTTCTTCCTGTATAAGGAGCATTTTATTCCAGAATTGTTGAGAGGAAATGATAATCGATAATCATCAGCTCCATCTGGTAATAATATGTCATATTCTCTCTCCCTTTGTCTCTCTGAAGGTCCCGTCACTCCACAGGGCACTGGCTTCCTGGCTTTGCAGGCAGTCGCAGGAACTAAAGTAAGTCACTTCTTGACTCTAGTTACAGCAGTTGTTGTCAGTGTGAAGTTTGTTGAAATTCAGGTCTTTAGATGGTGGAATGGAAAGTTAATTGAATCAGATTCCAGTTGTAATAGAAGTGACAACATTGCCAGTTGGTAAAATGGCAATATTATTTAAATTTGAATTAAACTCTCATTTGATTCCGATTCTGACAGACAAAATTAGTCAAATGGAATTTTGCATTAAAAGGTTGATATAAATATAAATTCTTGTCCTCTCTCTGCAGGCAAACTTCCGTATAGCTGCCACGGGAGTCATCCTGGACCTGGATAAGTCTGTGACTGTAGTGAAGAAGCTCAAACTCATCGGTTACCCCTACAAGATCTTTAAGAACACCTGCTTTGTTAAGGTAGGGAAACTTTGATTTACTTCTGTCTGTCTTTAGGTCAGCAGTTTGTCTACAGCATAGGACCACTAAAACAGGTGAAATTGGATGTGATATCAATAATGCAAAAGAAATTGCTCAGTTTTTATAGTTTCTTTTAACGCAGATCTGCAGTGTAGTCAATGTCAAAGCTGAGGAGAAAAATATCTTGAAATGAAGGAACTACATAAAAGACAGGCGTGTTAGACTAAAAATAGACTTGATAAATTGCAAACTTTGGCCTGGAGTGAAATAATCAATTATTTACTATTTATGTGGGGTTGTGGGGGTGCAGCAGCTGCTTTGGTTCTCAGTTGAAAAGGCACTGTGAGGAAGCAGCTGTGTAATGTTAACACTGTGATCACAGGGCATGTTCAACACGGTGCTGGAGGTTGCCAAATTTGAAGGTGCTTCTGTACGAACAGTGTCAGGGGTCAGAGGTCAGATCAAGAAGGCACTGTCTACCCCACCAGGAGCTTATAGAGCCACGTTTGAGGACCGCCTGCTGATGAGTGGTGAGTGTCTGTTTAACCTGTGTTTTTAGTGTACTGTGCCGCTTACATTAGGTACAAGTTAATTTTCATCTACACTATTTTATAGTCCGAATTATTATTATTATAATTGTATATGCAGAAGTGTAACGGCACATTTGATAATGCTGTGTTGCTTGTGAAGGACGCCTCTGTAGTTGTGTCCCAGCGTTGATGTGTTGTGTTCTGTGGGACTTGTTGTGCAGACATCGTGTTCCTGCGCTCCTGGTATCCAGTGTCTGTCCCTCAGCTCTACAACCCTGTCACCTCTCTGCTGCTGCCCGTTAATCAGAAGGACAGCTGGGCGGGCATGAGGACCCTTGGGCAGCTCAAAAATGACCTGGGCATCCGTAACAAACCCAACATGGACTCTTTGTACAAGGTAGAGATGGCTCAGCCCAGCAGATCTTTAAACCCCTGGTCTGATTAAGGATTAGGAACACTGATACAACCCCTCTTGAAAGGTTCAACAGTCCTACCAGCTATAGTGCTGAGAAGGAAGCTTTTAATAGAATGAGTGTCATTTGAGATGAGCACAATGCTGTCTTTAGTCTTCATTATGGAGGAAGTCTTTTGATCTGCTGTACTCTTCAGTCATAAGGTCTTACAGTGGTCAGTGATTCAAAAAGAGAGTGAACAAGATGAAATAAACAAATGCATGCTAAAAGTCAAGGAAGAGAATTAACAATGAATGAAATGATAACGATTAGTTAGCTGACTGAAAATGAATCGCCAACAATTCTGATAATTGATTAATCATTTAAATGTCGGCTTCTTCAATGTGAGGATTTGCTGTTTTGTATCATACTAAATGTAATGACAATGCACTGTTGGTCGGACAGAAACATTTCAAGACGTCACCGTGGACACATTTGGACCGTGGACTAATAGTAAATGTTTTAGTAATAGATTTCATTGTGTTTTTGTGTCTGTGAGCAGGTCAGTGTACCTTGTGTTGAGTGTTGGCTGGCCTGACCATTAAACTCCTCACTGAGCTGTGCAGTTAAAGCATCTGCAGACCCTTAGACCTGGATTATACTCCAGAGCGGACGCGTTCGTGCGCGGTCGCGGACCTCGCGCACACGGAGCATTTCAAATTATACCTGTTTTTAGAGCCCGCTCGGCAGACGCGTTCGACACATGCGCAGTAGATCGGCGTGTAAATGCGCATGCGCAGTAGATCGGCGTTTACACAAACAACTAATCAAACATGACGACACTCATGTAAGAAGAAGAAGAGCTGCTTTGTCTGTTGTACTGAGCGCAAAAAGAGAGAAAAAAGAAAAGTTTGAAAGTGTGGTGGACGACGTGTTTTCCCACGCATGCGCAGTTGGTGCTGTTGGTTCGCGGACGAGTCCGCGGCAGTTCACCGCTCTCCGTTCACTTTACACGTGACAGCTACACGGGTTTAGGATTGGACAGAAATTAGTAGTATGAGCAGT
>JAVQJL010088585.1:0-21925 GCA_036024295.1 Nannoperca obscura | reverse complement strand
CCCCCCCCCCCCCCCCCCCCCCCCCCCCCCCCCCCCCCCCCCCCCCCCCCCCCCCCCCCCCCCGTTACACGATGACTTGAAATGCCCCGTAGCCAGTAATCAGTCATCAGTATACCAAGACACTTCAATTACCAGAAAGAATGAATTCTGCCCATCCTGTTTTATGGAGGCCTTTACCACGTAAAGCTTATAGTACCTGTGAGTTAATCGATTAGATATGTTCTGTTATTGTACAATGTAGCATTGAACTCTTTAGCTTCATTTGAATGCAATATTAAAAGGGATTATTCAATGTTAGAATGTCACCGCTAATAATTGGCTCGAGCCACAAATGTGAAATTCATTAAGCCAATCCTCCACCACTCCTCTAAATGCACATGCTTTTGATAAAGCTGCAGGGCCTGATAGCTATCAGACATAATTAAACTGATAATTGTGATTGCAAGAATCCTCCTTGGGCTGTACAGTAATTATAAGCCAGATTGTCTTGCTGGTCTAGTTACAGGCAAATTACATTCATTTCAGTTCATTTGTACTATATACAGGGCAGTTTGTAATTATTTGGACATTCACACATTTTTGGCTCTGTACTCAAGCTTTCTGCAGTTGAAATGATAAACTGACAACGAGGGTAAATGACCGGCTATCAGCTCCAGTTTGAGGTTGTGTACATACACATTGGATGAACAGTGTAGAAACTGTTCAAAGTTTCTTGCCACACTGCAAAAAAATTGCAGAGCTTCGTATAAAAAGGGCTGCAGGTCCTATACTGCTTAACCAATATGAGAACACCCTCAAACATCGTGAAACATTGAAATCTAAGTGTCCAAACAGAATATTATGGCTGTGTCTAAAATCATTCTCTCATTTACTTTTCCCTACTCTCGATCTAAGGAGTTCAATGTGGAGGCAAATATAGTGAGCTCACTGGCAACAGCAGCTTCCCCTAGCTGTGTGCTTCTCTCGTCCCCCCCCCCCCTCTGCTTTCTGCAGGTATTTCTGCCTCCGGCGCTGTAGAGTCTGGATCTGTCGGTGCACCTGCTGCACCTGCTGCCCCCGTGATCCTGCTCAACTGCCATTGTTGCCATTATTGTTACAGCTCTCATTATTAGTATTTCTATTAAACTGCTGTTAACATTATTTTTATTAACATATATACCATTACCACATCTATTACTTTCCATCGCTATGTATACTGTACTGTACTACTGTATGTTCTCCTTCCTCCTGCTCTCTCTCCTGCCTGCTATAGAAATAAAATTGAATTGAACATGAACGCTGCTTTCTCTCCTCTCGTCCGTCTGATATCTTTCTTTCATGCATGATGGTATATAGTGCTTGCTCAATGACCATCGGTTGTACATTACTCTTCACGATGCATTGTGGGATACTTTGAGTCCACTATATAGGGAATAAGAATTCTCACTGTACATTCAGACAGCACTACGAAGTGGTAAACTCACTATATAGAGCAGTAGTAGGAACTGGGGGTTCAGTGTCTTGCTCAAGGACACTTCGATACATGGACAGGAGGAACCGGGGATCGAACCGTACAATTTTTGGACGACCTGCCTACCTCCTGCGCCACAGCTGTATGATGTGGTGATGGTAGAGTAGTGACTGAACCAAATATGTACAGACTGCACTGCAATAATGAACTGTAGAAATGCAGTGGCAGATTTCGGATGACACAGTTTCCACTCATTTGGATTACATTTGCATGAAAATGAAAAAGTGCTAAAGTTATCATTTTAATTAAAAAACCTTTCTAAGAAATAATCAACACTGCCTTCATAGAAAAAAATTGTAATGTTGCTGCTTTCCTTTGGCAGTTGATGATTCAAACTCAGCTAATGAAAACTGTTGTTTCAATATCTCCTAAAGATTTTCTTTTCCAATCAGAAAGAAAACATCCACTGTTCACAGAAAGTGATTCATTTTTATTTATTCATTTATTTGTGACTTTTGTGATCTGCTTGCTGCTATTGATTGTTAATGATATGCAAGGATAGTGTTCATGATATATTTAGATAGTGTACACATTACCATGTCTCTAGACATCATCTCTTTCTGTCGCCAGCTGAATGTCTGTTATTCTGCAGTCTCTGGTCTCAGTAGAGCAGCTAATCCAGGCTCGTCTGGGATTTTGGGATCTGCTGTCAATCCAGTAGCATCAAACCACTGGTGACACTCTGACAAGCGATCACTATGAAATGCAGTGCAGTACACTAAAACAGTGACAGCAGTATTGGTAAAGGTATCACCAAAACAAGGAAAAACTATCGTAAAAAGTATCGTTGATCATCACCTTTAGGAGAAGTTTAACTGACTTCAAAGTGCTGTGGTAGAGCTGAGTACAACATATTTCTCCAGATTTACCATACCAGCTTAATTTTGTTCAGTGTTATAGGGCAGGTAGAGCCTATTACAGCATGTGCTTTGCTAAAGGTAGTGAAAAATGTGTATGAATGGGAGGAAACCCACACCAACAAAGGGAGAACGTGCAAACTGCCCACAGAGAGGACCAGGCAACAAAAACATCTGTACATCAAAGATTCAACGGGAATGCAAACTACTCTAAATCATGAGGTGAAAGTAAGACACACTTATGGTGATACTGTGGTCTACCTTTATGCTGAATGGTATGTAATTAAAGTATATTGCTTTACTAGGGCTTAAATTATGCCCTTTCCTCGATACTCTTGTAGAGCTTGATCGTAACTCAAGCGCTCTTCAGTGTGCGTACAAACTTGGCTTTGACAAAAACAAAAATCCAGTAGTTCTTGATGATTATTCATATTAATCTACAATAAAGATGATTTAAAGCGACAGCCATCATTACAACAATGCTTCTCAACATTTAAGATATTTTTATAAAAATAAAGTCATTATTAGCTCCAATGAAGGCTTTACATATCAAAATGTGTCAGTGTTAATGTTCCACACTGTAACCTGTTTTTGTCTCTCCTGAATTTATTACTTCACTCTGTCAAATTAGATTTCTATTTCCAACTTGCCGACTTGTTAGCTTTGCCGAAATGTCAATGAAAACTGCAACTACTCCAATAATGTAAGCCAGTACCATGATTACATGAAGAAAAGCTGAGTGGATAAAGCCACTTACTCCAGTGTTCATGTCTGTGAGCACATATATAGTCTTTATTCTGCGCTTGGAGAACTTCTACATTTTATTCAAACTACACTCAAGACAGCAGCTCATGACAGAGCCACAAAGCAGACAGTTAGTTCCTAAACCATGAAAAATCTCTGTAATAGCAACCGCTGTGACCAGGAAACCTATCTTATAACTGAGAATCTGTCAAGGAACACGCGCAAAACACCTCTTGCTGGGGATTGTTTGGTTTGACATGATATAAACTGTGAAGGGAGAAAGTGAGAGGTAGTGAAAGCAAGAGATTTTAAACAGAGACAGACAGAGAGACAGGGGGAAATAAAGTTACTGCTGAGGCAAAAAGCTGGCACAGGGAATGAAGTGCCGTGAGAATAACTGAAGAAGAGCAACATCCAGTCGAGTGCAAACACAAGAAGCAGAGAAGGAAACACTTCAGCATTAACTGAAATGTACACATAAACATTCCTCATTACTGTTAAATGCTATCATAATTTAGACTGGTTCAATCGTACAGACTCAATTGTACATTACTTAATGGGCACAGTCGGCTCTGTGTGGGTCTTAAATTCATAATTGTTGCTATGGGTCATTCTAACTTTGCACTCACAACCTCCATTGTAGAAAATGGGAAACACAGACTGCAGTTAACTTCGAAAGGTGATCCGGGGGGCAAATTTACAGGGGCAATGTTTCCTTTTTTCTGTCAGACTCGGAGATGTATTATTTACGTGAAACTGAAGTTTATTTGGAAATATTTAAGAGGCTAGAGCTGCTTGCCCCGATGTATATTGCTGGTCTCTGCATTTCCAACATTTCTACTGCAAAGTTAGCCTTACCCATAGTTGGAATGGCCAAAACTGGAAGAATAAGAGTGAGAAAAATGCTGGAATTTCCTTTTAGTGATCTGTCTCTGGATATCTTACCTGGATAAGGAAAATGCAAGTTATTCCGACCACATCAGAAGATGGTCTGTCTTGCAATTCAAACATACAAATGGCATTTACACCTGTTTTAGATGCAGTTTGGCTACATATTTAATCAAAAAAAAGTTTTAGATGCTGCCCAGAGGAAAGCAACAAGATATATATATAGTATAAATATAAATAGAGCCCATAGAGCAGCATCCCTTACTTTGACCTGGGTAATGCCATGTTTGTTTACTCCTCCAGCTCTGCCAACTAAATTTGCATATAAAGATCTGGGCAGATTTGAGATGACAAGAAAGCTTAATATCAGGCGAAGATGCAAAAGCCGGTGATCAGATGTCATTATGGTGATATGAAGTAAATGGGGTCTGGGTTACCACTGAACAGAAACCTCTGTGCAAATAAATGAGACTGTCCTCCCCCAAAATACAGCTGTATGGGTCGTCTGTGCAAGCAGTTTACTACGACCCATGTTTACGACTCATGGGAGGTCACATGAGGTAGTATGGAGTTCGTCAAAGTGTGAAACAAAAAGATGTACGTCATAAGCTACATTAGTGAATCACATGACTTAACTAATGTAGCTAACATACTTATTTTAACCCAAAACATGATCTTTAGTTGTAGTTTAGTAGTGTTGGTGCTTAAACCTAACCAAACGAGCATTTCACAATGTTAACCACGTGTATTATTGTTACCATGACTTCGAAGGTTGGGTATGCCTATATATGTCATTTTGAGAGTTATTGATTATGAAATACAGCCATTGTGAAAATTGTGGGTTGTTGATTCAACTCTGTGGTCATTTTAAAAGCTGCAGGTTGTGGTGTTGTTTCACACAAAGCTAACTGGTTTATTTCTTCATAACATGTATAGATGTCAAAATATAAAAAACACTAACAACACACTAACAACTAAAGAAGAAGAGTAAATAAAAAAATTTAAATGCGATTAAGGTAATTGCAGGTACATTGAATTCTTCAGGCTTCACAGGGAAAATGTGGTGATGTAAAAAAAGGCCAAACAAACAATCCAGTAAACATATATTATTGGCCCGAATGAGGAGATGTCATGCTCGGAAACATATTTAAAATTTAAATTAGCTCTAAATCTAACCGTTATGGATCGACATCAGATGATTGGAATATGCTGATTGAGTGGAGGCAGGCAAACAATAGCCTGAAGGCCCATAAATGACCCTCTCTCCCCTTTCCTCTTTTCCACTTCACCACTAACACATCTGAACAGAGATTGGTAGACAAGTGGCTGTTCCTGGGAGAATGAGTCCCATGACCCTGGGAGAAGGGTGAGCGCTCAGTCTCAATTCACCCGCAGTCCGTTTCAGGCTTATTACAGAGTAATCTCCAGAAGTTTCCCCCTGCTGGGAATAGCCTCGCCAGCATTTTTAGCAGCAGTCCCCTCTAAAGGAGGAGAGGAAGTTAGACTATCCTCTTTGCTGTGATTTATTACCCCCCACGCTTGAGGTTTGCTCTTGTGTTACATTTTGTTTGTCTTTCCTGTATTCCTCTTTGTTTTGCTCCTTTGCTGCCTGGTAATCTTTAGCCACTTGAAGTCATGATGGGCAGCTTGCAGTTTTGTTATCAAAAGGAATCTGTTGAGGGAGCGACTGGTTGCTGTTGTGATGTACTGTACAGATTATTGTTGTGTGACTGTATGTGTGTGTGGCGAGACAAGAGGTTTAAAGTGAGAGCGTTCGAATCCTGTATCGCCAAGATTGCTGCTTTCCAAACACAGGGGGCACAGCAGGACAATTGTTTTCAGTCAAAGGGACAAACACAGAATATGCATCTTGAATTTCTGATTATCACTTCCTAGGCAGTAAAAATATGGATAAGCTCCCCATGAATACTAATTTGAAACTGTTTCATGGTGGCCCAACTTCATGACTGGAACAGATTCTCTGCTCAAAACAGTCTGGTCAAGGTAAATTATAAAGGATATTGGAATTACAGCAGGTGCCATGACTGTCATTTTATTTTTCTCTCACACCCCAAATTCTGCTGTATGAAGATGATTAAGGTGTTTGTTTACTTATTAGCTGGTGTATAGGCTGGAAAGAAAGTCGAGAAATATCCCATGCATTCATAAATATGTTAAGGATACACAGCTACCTGGATTGTTGTAGCGTTGGTTCAGCGGACTACCCACTATAGCACTGCCACTAGTATGCATTTTCTATTAGTCTTTACTATTTCATGAGTTGTCACAGTTACATAATAGAAGTTTAGATTTGCAGAAGCGGTGTTGATAGTCCCTACTCCAGCAGCCAATGAACCCTTGAGAAAATTATCCATGGAGTTCACTTCAGTTGTAAGGTCGTTCTCTATACAGAATACAGGAGTTAGATGAGAAGATTCATTTCAAGTTCATCTTCGTACATTAAGTAGAGGGTAATCCAGGACATGCTTAGGTTTGGTACCAAGATCGGAGGTGGAGAAAACAGTTAGCCCAGTCAAATAAGGGGGGGTGTCTTTAAAGTGTTTTAAATCATTTTACTCCCAGAATGTTTCGTGTAAAATGTCCTGGTGACAGTTGAATTCTTCCAGAAGGCAAACTTTTGTCTGCTGGAGCAAACGGAGTTGAGCTATTTGTCGTGGTTGCTCAGTCAGTCAGGTTTTTCTTAATTTTACCAGAATTGTATGGCAAATTAAACATACTTAAGATAAGACAAGATAAGCTTTCTGCAACAAATTCATTTAGACATCTAGTTGAAGTCTTACTATTAGTTTGATGGACTGGAACTAAATAGCAAAATAAATACAGTCCACTACCCTCTGTCATCCACAGCAGTGGTTGATGATCTTCAAGCAAATGTTAACTCCCTGCATGAATACATAAATGCTTCCATCGCTGCCTTCCTGGAAACATGGCTCGTAAATCGCATGCACTCGTTATTAATGGCTTTAGCATCCCGTTAAGACTCGATAGAGACAAACAAAATACAGGTAAAGAACACGGAGGCAGAGTTTGTTCGCCTGAAATAGAGCTCTAATTAATTGCATTGCATGTAAATATGACACATGGACAAAGGAGGGCTGGCTGTTTCACAGCGCACCTGTCATGGTGGGAAACATTACTTAGAGAATTCAATACAGGTAACACTTCACAGGTCGCTGTGGAATCCTGAGCCATATATAGGTTTGCATTGTATGTGTAGCACAATATGACTCTGGAGTAGCTACATGACTAACGGCTACAGTCAAGCAATTATGGTTGCGTTAAATGGGATTGCAACGTAAATGTTAAATCCATCTGAAAACCTCACTTCTGCATATAAGTAACACAATTTCACACACCACTCTAGCAGACAGGGGTGCAGCACAGGAGGAAAACCCCAAATGATTCAGGGCCCCAGCGCTTGATGGTAGCTATCTAGACCCCAAGTGAGCTGTTGTCAGGGAGCCAAGAGTTTCTAACAGCACCACTGCTTGTGTGCAGATTTTCCAACCTAAAGTGTTACAATTGGCCTTCCTGTTAAATGTACATCTTTGCTGCAGGGCTGGCCATTTCTCTCCACTACCTGTCTTTTATCTCAGTTGCTGATTTCTTATATTTTCTAAAATGTCTTTCAGAAATCTTAGCTGAGCTGACCAGCAGGTTTTACTGTACATTTAGGTTAAAAAAAGAACAATCTGGAAATCAGCAAGAGAGTTGTCTGTCACAAAATGAGCCATGTATCTTACTCTTACTGTCTTGTGGGTGGCATTGCATTCTGGCCTGTTGAGGCTACTTCTGGCGGAGAAAATGTCCTTTTTTTTCTGCCTCATCTGTGATGGATATTTCCCCTGAATGACTGCTGAACATGCAAAATGTTTAGTCTAGAGAGAAGCCAGTTCAGACTGTCAAATCCATTTTGCACATCAAGCTTTATTTTCCCTCCTGGAAAAATATTTCAGGATTACATCATGTATACATATAGATGCTTAGTCACAGAAATAGGAAAACGCACCTCCAAATAACAAATGAAAGGTAGAATTGTTAAAAAAAGAAATCTACCGAAGGACAGCATTATACTGTGACTACAGAATTTAAATTTTCTTAGTTGAGTTTCCTGTTGTTACGGGGGCTGTTGAAGTTCACTAATGTTGACTGGACTGTCAGAATGTAGAAACAGTACCTAACAGCCACGGGGCCCGTGCCATTGTCACTGACTCATTCCAGTTTTTGTCAAGCCACTAGTTAATCCAGTACCTCAGAGAGAAGCACTCTGCCCTGCTGCTCCTGTTTTTGTCACTGGTACTGATGACTCTGTACGAAGCTCAAACAGCAATGTATCAGTTGAAAACAGGGCCATTCTCTCACAGTTTGACTCTGGTCCCATACACCATGTACCACTCGAGTATGCATGGCTGATAAGGACTCTTTAACAGCTAAATGGATTACTGCACCAAGGACACTGTAACCTCAGTGAAGGATCAGGAGGAAATTGCTACCACTTTCTGTGTACAAGTTATGCTTCAAAGGAAGCCAGCTGTAATAGTGTCGTTCTCTAATGCTGTCTTCATGCACAAGATCCGCCTGTATGATGAATTCAGTGGTATATACTTATTGGAACATTCTGACTCTGAGCACCTGTGAATAAAACAGTGAGGCCAGTAATATATTTCCCCTTGGATATTATTTTAATTAAGTTTTAGCAGGTAGCCTGGTTTCCACTGTACTACTAATAATCCATTCTTCTGCTATTGATTTTAAAAACAAACATTTACAAAACAGACCTTCTGTTGGCAGGAACAAACAAAAACGGCTTTTATTTGGTTAAGCACACCACAGCTTTCTTATTTTAAGATCTTTTTTTCTGAATCATAACCATTTTTCAACATACATCATTTATTACAACTAAGAGAAGAAGAGAAATAATTGCATATTGGAACTAAAATGAATTCAAAGCAAGAAAACGGTTCACTTGCTTGCAATAAAGAGATGTGAATGAACTGTGAAGAAGTGTGAGTGTGAAGCAGGGCAAAAACAAGCACCGTGGACACTGCTAAAGAAAACCTTATCAAATTGGACATTCTTAAATATTATAACTCAAATAATCTCAAAGCTTATTGAAATGCTGTGGAAAACTGAACAGGTTCCAGTCTGATCTTGAAAAATGACTTGTGTAACATACTGGAAAAGAGGCACGCATTAGTATGCAGTTATTTTGTGTTAGCTCATTAATGAGTTACAGTCATGTTGTGTGTCAGGTCTAATTACAAGGATTTAACAATAAACTGCTTTAATCAAGTGTGCAGTGCGCAACGTCCATCATCAACAAGTCGGCGCTCTTGTGGTTGTTTAGAGAGTGACACATTAATCTAATTAAATGCAATGAGATTTGTCAGGTATTTTGAAGAGGGCACACTGCATGTCCCCAAACTGTTGCCATTTTCCCTTCCCACCATGAAACACATCCCATTTGTCACATGCATACCTCTGGGTATGATGGAGAACTCAACTGTGCATACTATTATAGCCTCTTACTGACAATGCCTAGTCATATGCATGCAATTCACAGAGGTCACCTTTCCGGGCCTCTTGGAGTTATTGCCGGGGGTCATATGGCATGCATGACTGCCTGAAAGCACGTCAACCAAGAGGGCAAATTATTAAATTTATGTGGTGGGGTTAGGAAAATGACTTTAAAAAACATGGGTTTGCTTTTAGTGTAATGCCTGGGGTCAGGAACTTTGGAGCCTCAGAATAGTCGGGACAAATCGGAGAAAATGCCTGTTTAAAAAGAATCACTCTTTCGTGTAATCTGGTAACACTATCCCCCTCTCATACACCAGATGGGCTGGGTTTAAAACTCCACTAATTAATACTTTTCATATAAACAGTGGATCAAATTACTATATTTGTAATGTTAAAGGAGCTGCTCTGAAGAACTCACGGATCATTTCCACATACTCTGCAGATATACTAAGCTTTTTAGCTCAGTGATCAACCCAATTTTCTGAAGCAGCAGGCAACTGTTTGCAGCAAAGAAATAATCCCCTGTATGCTACCTGTACAGCACCAAACAGCATACAAAGTTAGTGACTAGCTGGTGAAGAATGTAGAGCACATACAAGTTAAAGAGCTAGATATGAACTTCCCTTTGAGGCAATAACATGTCAAAATTGTGTGTTTAAATTCCCTAAGTGGCCAAAAAAGGTCTATTATTGCAAATGAAATAGCGGCACTCCACCAATTTGCCTTTTTTAAGTTTGAGAAAATAACCCGAATGATGTCATCAGGGTTATCTCGGCCTGGGCTTATGCCTGTATTACAAACTGGCATCTGACAAATGCAGGCATTTAGAGTGTTAAGGTTAACAAAACAACACTAATAAGTAGTGTTATGGAAAATGTCGGATCCAGCTTGTTGGAGCCGGACCTGTACGGGCTTACAGAGTTTGCTCTGATCTGAATCCACTGATGAGTTTGTAAATTTTGATTTTTTTCCTCTTGTGAAAAGAAACCAAACCAAGGGAAAAACACACCAAAACGCAGCACTACAAACCACAAGAGAACGTTCACTCCGCCTATTGGTCAGATGTAAGGAGAAAGTAAACAGGAAGAAGGTCCTGTGTTCTGGATGTGTGCATTGTTCTGTGAGAGAAACTTTGCTGGTTGAAGGCTCAAACCTGTTGGGTCGGATCACGTTCCAACCACAAACACCGCTCCAGAGTTCGTATGGAACCGGGCCGTGACCACCTTCTCTAAAGTGGAATGGAAACCTGCCCAAATGTGCCGCACTAACCAGGGCTCATTTTTACCAAACCCAACAGGTTAGGTGTGAAAACGTCCTTAGAGGCAGCATGGCGTTTTTGTACATAAGTTAGATTCTGTTTTAAATCTGTCTCCTCCAAGTCTCCCACCTTTTTGCAAATGCTATATAATCGCACTAGTGATCTTTTCAGTTTAGACAGAGCTAACCTGCTCAGTATATTTTTATGGACACCTAAAGACACCCTTGGCTTGGAGGAGCTACTGGCAAACGTGCAAAAAGGTGCCTGAAAGTAAGACTATATTTCTGAGGTTTGCATTTAAGCTTTCATCATCTATTAAATACAGTCCATTTGAGTGTGAAACCTTGCAAAAGCAGTCTTCAGCTAACCAAGCTCTGTCTCCCATTCATTCCCAGTGGAAGAGCTTTTCTAAATTAAGTCTTGGCTGCCCTCTTCTAGCTCTGAAAGACAGTTAATCACATGATAGTAATTAATGAAATTATCATGCCACGATAACTGGTAATGATACTCCTTAAATCTTTTACTGTTCTTCTGTACATCAGGTGATCATGATGAAGTGTATAAAGGTTTTCATTAAAAGTCATTTAAAAAATACAGCCAGGAATCTAATCAATGAGTGTGTGGCGTGTACACACACACACGCACGCACACGCACACACACACACACACAAAAGGCCATAATTTGAACACGAGGAGGTGGTGCTGGACAATTATTTCGCATTCTTTAGAGAACAGACTGTTTGAAGGTCTTCTGAGTTCTTGCTAAATTAGCGCTGAACAATGTTGAGATGGAAACATTGCAGGCAACAAAGATAAAGTGTTTAGCAGGCTTCAGGGCATTTTTATTTTCTAATAATTAATGTTCTGTGCTACCATAATTCAGGAGTGTCAGCAGCTTAATTTAAATCCTGCTCAATTCCATCCTGACTTAATCTTCATTATTTTCCCATTGCTTGCAACATGTTTACTAGTGATTAAAATGTTCCAGAGGAGGGAGGAAGCTTCAAGTAATGATCGTTACATAAGGAACTTTTCTCATGGTATTTTTCAAATGTGGATTTTACATGTTCATAAATTAAATTTTCGGTTCATGTTTATGTGCACGAGGACTAACCGTCAAGCACTCATTCTTTTGGATTATGCATGAGACTCTATTAGCACACAGGCAATTTGTAATTCAGTGTGATACAGTTGAGAAGCACGGTGCAAGATTATGGTGCTGACTGCAACCAACATAAATCAAAACTTAAATTCTGTAATTCCTCAAGGTTACTGGGAAAAGAGTAAAAAGGAGCGGCGGCGCCTCGGGTCTGGTGTAATTAACAACAGAATTACTGAAGCAATCAATTCTTTTTGGAGAGGTGGTCATCATTTAGAAATAAGAACAGGCGTGGCAGGCTTGAAAAGAATAAAAATGAGTTGACATCTATTAGTGGCTTAGGCTGTCGTCTGTTTGAAGGCACAGGATAATCTGTGTTTATGTTCTTTTGACAATAGTTTTGTGAATAACATCATTCACATTAAAACAGCAGCACTGGTGATCCAAATGACATATTTGTACTTTCACAATAAAGAGTGGAAGGAGTAATAACTTTAATGCATTTTAGAATAACATATGGCACCAAAGTGGTTAGAAAGATAAAAGAAAGGGGTTGGAAAAAACGACAGAAATGGTAGAAAAGTTCCTATTTGGCGTTTCCTTTCCTTTTTTTACACAGTAAAATAAATGCTTATTAACACAATGTTTGAAATTCTCCCAAGCATTGATTGTGATAAAAGTGATAGAATGCACTTACACTCAGTACTAATGAATGATATATTGTCTACTCATTCCTTTTTGAATAATCTTATTTCTGTATTAGATGGTTTGCACGTTTTAACCATTCTGTTGTCAAATCAATGATAGCTGTACTACAATTCATAGTAGCAGTATGAATGCAGAAATGCCTTACAGGGATTGAAGGACAATAATGTAGATTTGATGTTGCAAAACAACAAAAGAAAAATGATTCTAAAAGTAAAGAAAGTGGTTCTTTAACATTAACAATGTTAGACATGTCATGTTCATATCATATTTCATTGCAGCAAAGAAAACAAAGTGTATGAAACAAGGATAAAGGATGATACTTTGACCAAAATTAAAACAGGCAGCATCTATCCTCCTAGTTTTAGACATTGTGATTTTCTGAGTACCTCATCTGTTGCATTTTATCAGTAACCTATCCATCATTCTCACTGCAGAAAATATTGCATCTAAATTGTGATCTCTTTCCAACATTGTGGAAATACACATCGTGCGCTCTCAAGGACCTTTCGCACAGTGGTAGCAGATAATAGTCTTTGAGGCTTTGAAGGTGACTCGTTTAACTCCTAGTCGGGGCTAATCTGTCTGGATTTTGTCAGACGTTAGAACAGGCTGTATCCTACGATAAGGGCTAGTCAGGGCAGGAACTAACTCTAGCAGCACGCTTTTGGAGGATTTGGAGGTTGAGCCACTGTGGTTCAGGGAAGGGGTTTCACACATGACAGCGGGTGAAAAATAATTCTCAAAATCAACACCACATCTATTGCCTCGACTACAATCCTGTAACAAGAAATGCATTTGGACAAAACACTGCTGGGATTTGTTCAGGGCTCCCTTTGTGGTCTTATGTTATGGAAGAGGCCCAGACTTTCATTCTGCTGTAATTGCACATTCCAGTTTCGAGTTGTGTCTTTTTAGGGGGAGAACTGCTGTTATCAGAAAATTAGAAGCCAAGAACTGCGTGGGAGTCAAAGATAAATCCACAAAGCGCTCCCTGCTTTTCACTAGCATAATGTCAATGCCAGATGAATGTAAAACCACCCTGCATCAATAGATTAGACTTAGCAAAGTTGATATAGGGGTCCACACTGGAAGCAAAGAAGCATTCAATAGAAAAATTAAAAAAAGATAAAGCCTCTCTGTATTTAGTGTACTTTTCTGAATTGGGACTTCTGAATGCACTGCAAATGATGCCTCTGCCCAATAACGAGGAACTTTGAGAATTACGAGTTCAGGAGCTTCATAATCTGAACATTCATGTCGGATCAGGGCTGCTAATTACTCTGTCAAAAAGAGAAAAGGAAATCTGATTGTTTAGATGACAATACTGTATTAATACGCAGCTGTTTGATGATTCAGAACCTCTTCAGCAGATTTATATGATGTCCTCGTGAAAAAGAAAAGGACATGATCTCATGCAAAAGGCTTAATGATATAATTTTTACTCTCAACATGAAATGAGAGATTCCTTTGGGAGATTCCTTTGATTTGTCGCCACATAAGGCCTTTCTTGTTTTTTATTGGCACTGTCACACACACACACACACACACACACACACCGGCCACACCAGTCTTACCGGTACCCTGCCAACTGTGAAATCCTCTTAAGTATTCGCCCCTTCAGAGTTGCTAGGAGTCCAGAATAGCCACCTAACAGCCAACTAATGAGCATTGCCATCACAAGCAAGCAGCTAGCTTTGACATCTACTGTATCTGCTATGAACTCACCAACACATATTCACCCACATGGCTCAAATAAAACACCCACATAAGCAGAAACACGACATGAACACACGCTCTATCAAAAGGTGCGCACATGAAATACGCACATTCGCACACATGCAGTCACACGTCTGAAGCTTCATCTCGTATTTTATATTTATTCATTTCATTACTTTTAATACAGGCTGTCTGCTATGGCTGACGTGTGTAGAAGAGAGTGCAGCCTGGAGGGTGTTAAATTCAGTCCAGGTGCTGTCTTCCAGGCATTCTTAGCCCTCACAAGATAGCTCCGCAGTTAAATATGGACAATTTTATTGAAATAAAAATGAATCAAAGAAATATATGTTGACAAACCCCTCATTAAGTATGTATTTGCACTGGTCAAACAAGGATTTATCAATATATAGAGTATTAGATTTATTTCACGTTACACATGCGTGCATGTCATTGACAGGGTTCCTTTTTTTCATTTCTCTTTCTCTGAGCATGAAGCCCGCTCTCTTCCCAGCTCTCTCAACCTCAGATGATGTAAAGGTCGTCTGGGAGAGCAGAGAGGGTGCATGCATGGAGTGCTAATTCCCAGGTGACAAAGCTCCTCTTCAAATGCATGAACTCATCACTGGGAGAAAGGCAAAAAAAGCAGTCGCCTTCTCTTTTTCAATTCCGCTTGTAATGAAAAAAATTTACACCTGGAAATGGAGGCTTTCTGCATAAGCGGGAGGAAAAGCAGCTAATGTGAATGAATGAGGTGAAAATGTGTGTTTCTGCCTGTTTGTGTGCTTACACACACATACACACACACAAACTGGGACCGCTCATCTTCACTCTGCATTTAAAAAGGCAGGAAGTTCTGGCAAATGTAAAGGGCAGACCAAATGGCAGAGGAGTTCATGGCTGGATCCTGATAACGCGGTCATTATACAGTTAATAAAAGTGCTTCTGCTAACATGATGGAAATAGAAAGATATGCACATTTCTTTTTTGACAAAAAACCTGCATCTGCGATTGTTTGCTGCACGACTGTGTGATTATATTTACCCATGAATACATATGATTCTTTGCTTAAAAGGCTTTTTTGATTGATAAATTAGGCACTTAAAGGTTGAGAGGGCTGAATGAAGAAATGTGATACATTTTTTAAAGTAGTTTAAGTAATAGCAAAAATAAATATTACAGTATGAATGCTAACCTTGTCTCCTACACAATCTGCTTATTAAATACCAATGAGACATCCTTATACTGCACAGAAGTCATAGGTAGGAAATTAAGATGGAAGCTTGGGATAGCTAAATAGTGGATTTTGACACCATAAGACTGAGGTTCACGCTCTGCGTCCCACATGTTGTCAGGTTTACGCTACGAAAGGCCCAGTTAATGTTAGGAAAAGGTGGTCGACGCTTCCGGCCTCGTGCTTCAAGTTTTCAATATTTAACCGAGACCGTGATCTTTCTGTAACCTTAACGAGCTGCTCTGAGCTGCCAAAGCATAATCATTCTAATGTTAATAATGCTTTAGTTGCCAGGAGCAGAAGCTGTACGGAAAAATGGATTTTCACGATGAATGTCATGCAGATAGTATATGATATGATCAACAATTTGCTATGGCTTTAAGATACATTTATATAGGTTTCCTTGGTATATATGTATATATATATATATATATATATATATATATTATATATGTAGTCTATGCAGCATTACATGTTCCTACAAACTAATCTTTCCTATTTAAAACGAGTTGTATTTGAATGTCTTTTGAGGAGACAAATTTCACTCAACAGAGGCATGTGTTCATTCCAGCTCCAGGTGCAGATCACTACATTAGTTAGGGCTGTGCAAGAATATTAGAAAGATGTTTTTGACAAAATACTCCTAATTCAAGGTTCACTTAATTGCTTTTTTTCTGGGCCAACCGTATCTCAAGGTCTTCATCAGCGGATTGAGTTTTTTTAAATTGTCATGGAGATTGCTTTGTGGTCATGAAAGCTCCCAAAAAAGCTAGTAAGTGGGTCTTTAGTTCGGATTCTTTTGTCACATTAACAATGAAAGATAAATGATTGCAGGTTGTTTTTATATTTATTGTAATTTATATTTCAAAAGAACTCTATTCCTTACATAGCTGTGTGTATCTCTTCCTTTCTCCCCTTTCTAAATATGCATCACTTGAGCCTCCTTTGTATCTTAATCTATGTGTTTAATTCTGTTTAAGCACTCACTTGGACAACCGGACCACCACTCTCCCATACAGCAGACACTGTGCGAGAGTTGTATGATTATGTGATTATATTACAAGTTTCCAAGTACACACAGACAGCTCAACTGTATCAACACAGACAGATTTCAGATTCAGAGTGACATTTTGTCATTGACGGAGTGAAAAGTGCATAAAGTAACACTGTTGATGTAGAGCTTAAGACTCAGCTGCCTCACTGTTATCTCTGCCGCTCCCACAATGCTATATTTTCTTCCAGTCAGGAAGAAGTTTCACTTTATTCCAGACTTAAAAGGGAAAATGGAAAGAGTCCAATTACTGTTTACTTGCAATGACTGCACTCACATTTCCTCCCGCTCCCCCCGGGTAGGAGAAAGCTGCATCGATTCAGACAGATAAGGCACGTGACAAAATAGCAAAAAGACATAATTCCATTTGTCTTGGTCTAGCCCATCCCATGTGAGGTGTAAGTGTTGCTGCTGTCAGCCCTTTTCTACTCCTGTTTAGAGGAGATAAAATCGCTTCTCCTGACAGCTGCCCTTTAATCACTTCTGCTAGTGCCAGACAGAGAAGTGCTGGTGGTGCACGGTAAACAGGCTGCCACAAATGTCGCCACTCCCTCATAACTTCGCCGATGGGTTGAATAAGCTCTGAGTCAAGTAAACCAAATGTACATGCACACAAAGAGAGAAACCTGCTTATTAACCTTCACTACCACTGTGATCATCTGCATCAGAGCAGGTTTGTCTTTGACTGCACCACACCCTTAGCCTGACATTGCCAGAACAATCAGCAAATGCAATTCAGTCTGGAACTTCTCAGTTCATTTTTGATTTCCAGACCAAAGTGCCTCTGGACGCAACTGGACAGACCAACAACCAATCAGAGCTACGAAACATGTGATGTAGCGCTGAGCGAATCTTGTAAGGAAGTACGGCAATCAAATCTTCATCAACAAAAGCTTCAAGTGCAACTGTTTGTTCTTCTTTTAGAGAAAATATGCCATCCAGGTGTTTTAATAATGAACATTCCACATCAGCAGCAGCCATCTTGGTTGTTTACGAAAAACCCAAAGCCACCCCATATTAGATACGGTTGGTCCGACCCAGGCCGGGTCGACTGGACATCTGTTTGAATGGGAGGGGGACCAGATGCATCTGCCAGAGAAAACAAAACATGAGCTTGGAGATCCGTCTGGTTCCCAGGCTAATTCTGTATAAACAGAGTTACTGTACCTGAGCGGGTGAGGATTAGCCCATTTTGCTTTCTGGTTGCCTGGATACTGTTGCATTAACCACTATTTGGCGTCTTAATCTGATCACCAGTAAAGGTAGATAAGAGCAACAATGCAATTTATCTAGTCTGATAATCCAACTGAACTGCTATTTCTTTTCACTTCATTCATTCAGCCTGACAGGATGTTCATGTTTGTCAATTTCCTGTTGGGAGGAACACAACAGCAGACCACAAGATGTGGGTGACAATTCAGAGATCCAGAGCCGGACCACGATTTATCATCCATGTTGCTCATACTACATTTTCACTTATACTTTAACTTGTTGGCTATTATTAAATCTTTAATGACTAACTATTACATAAGTTGAAGTGAGGATGCACCTTTAAACTTGACAGACAATGAACTGGATCAGGCCTTTGAAACTTCTCTTTGAAATGGTATTCAATCACAGCCCTCCAGCTACTGGAACCAGGTATCTCAAAACTGGGATAACGACTTATTCAGGTTTAAAAGACTGGGATGTCATGTTTACAAGTGCAAGACCGTAACCAAGATTCTCTGAAAGCCTGATTATAAATGGGATACTCGTGTGTATGGAAACACTGGGATATAAGGGGACAAAACTAGGAGTCTACAGCCATGCTAGCTGGGATTTTAGCAAAATTTTAAAATGCTCACCACGACAATACTAACATGCTGGTGTTTAGCAGGTATGTTTACCATGTTCACCATCTTAGTTTAGCATGTTAGCATGCTAACATTAGCACTAAACACAAAGTACAGCTAAGGCTGATGGGGATGCCAGGTATTGCAGGTATTTTGTTGATGTAAAGTCAGGGAATCACCAGAGTTATTACAGTTCATTCTGAGGGTAACATGACAATATATACCACATTTCATTGATATACATCCAAAAAATGCCACACATTTCAACCTCATGGTGGCTGTAAACAATTTTACTGGATAAGTAAAAACTTTTACCTGCATGTGGCGATAGAGGAAAAGTCAGTAAGCTTCATCCTCCGGGGAACATTAATGTGGTACACCGATAGACAACGACAGACATTGCCATCCCTATAGCCACGCCACTTGCATGGCTAAACATCTCTGGTTCTAAGCAATTACAGCCAAGACAGTGCAGTTCTTTTGTTTGCAACATCAGGTGTCAGTACAGCATTGTAATCAGTTTCCTCATTGTTGCTTTGAGAAAAACAGTTGCCTTACCTGTCATTCAAAAGGTTTATTTAAATATCTCAAGAAGGACTCAAGGCAATCGTTAAAAGCCTGCGAGGAATAGGATGTCAATATTCCTTGCTAAGTAAGTTGTACAAGACAACCGACATTTAGCTCACAGGACTGAAATCAATGTCTCCATAGAAATATAACCCTGAGCATATAGATGTTAAGGTTATCAGGAAATGTCATTAAAGAAATGTGTCCTGCTGTCTTTCTGCCTGTCGATCTGTCCATACATCCATCTACCTGTCTTCATAAATCAGTCAGAAGGTACAGTGCATTGCAGCTTGATGGTAAATGAATTTAGTTTCCTACAGCAGGGCTTCAGGTTCATCACGTTTACCATCTTTTGATTTATGATACAATAGCTCATTCAGAGAGACAACTCCCTCTCCCCCAGTCACAAAAGGTGAAGTAATTTCTCAAAGGCAGAGAAAAGAAAAAAATCACTTGAAGAGTCAGATATACGGGCCAAACCAACAACCAAAAACAGCACCCTTTTTGTTTTTTTATGAGTCATTACCCCAACAGAACAGACCCAGTTTGATATTTCAAATATCAAAGCAATTATGCCATTACTCTGTCTAACAATGACAGAATGGCCTCGGGTTGTGCTTGGAATTAGAAAGTCATATCCAACTTCTGATTCAGAATCCCCTATTCCCTCTCGAGTTTGTGATAAATCTTTAGTACAAGAACAATTACTTAAGTGGTTTATATTCAACATTTTACTGTGGAGTTGCTGGCAGGAGTAGATGATAAAATATATGTTTATTTGTGTTCAGACACATTTGGTTTCCAGGTAGATGTCCTAATAATAGGTGGGATTTTGTGCCAAATTTCAGATTAAAAACACATCACAATGATAAAAATAACTTTTCCAAACTTCTACAAGGCCTGTTGTCTGCAAGTGTCTTTAGAACTCATGATAATTGCTTTTCCAGCCAGTAAGCGCTGTGTGCTCTCATGCCCCCCAAATTAAATAAAAAATAAGAAATGTAATGTCAGTGCTTTTGTCTTACACGCACTGGAGGAGGAAATAAGCACTAAGAAGACTGAGATTCTTATCATTTAATTTATCTTGCTCAGTATGAAATATTCCAGTAGGAATCAGTAATTATATACAATCCACAATTCACTCTGTGTGAGCTGGTGAGATGGCCTTATTTCAGCAGGATATGATAACACTGCCAGAAGACACAGGAGTAGAGCATTCATTCACCATCCTTTTAAGTTGGGTGGAGAAAAAAAAAAGAAGAACAACTGTCTTTTCAATCAAATATGATTATGCTATATTCTTTTAGTGGGGTGGATTTTTCAATATATTTATTATAAAAAGATTTGTTCACAGATGATGGAAATGATTTCCCGCCAGGTGTAAAAGCAACTCCGTCCTGTTTCATTTGTTCCTTACTACCTGGTATCCAATGAAAGCTTTGCATTGTGATGTTAAAGAACACATCTCTTGCACCAGGAGATTAAACCAGTGATTACATTTGTTCTTGTGATGGAACCCTCTAATGACTTAATTTCCTCTGGTTATACACAGTTTAAGAGGAACAGGATCATAGTTTTGATAGATATTCAGTCAAATTTGAGAGCCACAGTGAAGCTGGGTTCAGTTGTCATTTGAACTGAAGAGCCAGCAAAAACACTTTGATGTATTCTTTTCTTTGAAATATTGCAGTTAATGCCATCAACCACCCAGCTGAGCTTCTCCAAAAGTACATTCCCACCCACTGTAATGTCTAATACCTTGGTGATTTCTTTATAAAGTATTAATGAGATGATGTGGCTTTTAAATTCAAAGATTTGGTGAAGACGTTCCTTCAGTGTCCTCTGAGATTTTTCTGGATCCAAGTGGCATTATCCGTGTTTTACTCTCCAAGGCAAAAAGAAGGTCGGTTGCATCATGGGAGGAAAGTGCATGCAGGCAATCGAAGGTGAAACATCCACATAAAACACAAATAGGTACAGTTGAATACAAATGCTCAACTGAGAATGGAAACGCATGAGGAATAAAAATATATATCAATATAATGACATATCAACAAAATGTGCTATAGTAGTAATTACTCTGTGAATCAGAAACCATGAGGGATACATTTATTTGATACATTTTCATTCCACTATCTACGTAGATGACCTTATTTCGATACAGTCAATCAAAGCTTGCATAAACCAGTAACTTCAGCGTTGGGTCATAGACGGAGCAGACAGCAGCCGGCTACACGACACAGGAGTCACACTAGCTTTCCTGAAAAAGTCTCGGTTTTATCTAACTCTCAAGCATGAACAAACTCTTGTCCTGCACCCTACGTTGTTGAACAAGAGACCAAACAAAGCTTCACCTGCCAAAGTGCACTGCTAACATTAGTTTTCAGACTAAATAGCTAATTAGTTGCTCAGCTGCAGCACATTAAACAGCATGTAAACATACCTGCAAATGTCACTCTTAAAATCACTGCTAACAACAAGCTGTTCGGCCATGACATGTCTGCTTGCTTTGTCTCTCGTTTCTCATGGTGCAACTCTGGCAGCCTGTCAGCCCGAATTTTATTTTTCTTCTTAATAATAGAAAACTATTAATATTTCAAACAACACTTTGACATTATTTTTGACAGCAAAAGAGATGACTAAATATGATTTATGCTGGACTTTAACATAATAGTGCCTTTAGGAGCTGCTCCGTTATCACAAGTTTAATATGCAAACCAAACAGAATAAGAGTACAGAAAGGTCGCATGATGATAATTAATTTAAAAGTAGTGTATGTCGCACTTTTATTTTAAAAGTACTGCTATATGAACAAAAGTGCAACAACATTTGGTTTGCAACATTTTGCAAACATTTAGGTTTTTTAACAGTAGTAATCCCTTTACACAGTAGCAGTTGAAATATTTCTTGCACTATCTGT
>JAVQJL010088582.1:0-14055 GCA_036024295.1 Nannoperca obscura | reverse complement strand
TGCTGCCTTGACCGTCCAACAGCGGAAACGACCTGGATTAGCTAGATGTTAGTCTGAGCCATAACACCACCATGGACATATACATACATACATACATACACACACACACACACACACACTGTATATACCCCTTTACCATATAATGCAAGTGACTCGTGCAATTCATAGACTCTAGTTGAAGTTTTATGGTATAGTCAGTAGAGTGCATAGCTAAACATTTACTAGACTGTTAATAAGGCAACTGATAAAACTGTTTACATCAAAATATGCTTATCCATAACTTGTTCCTCTTCTTGCAACACTACATCATACTGTCAGGGACAATACCGATAGACTGGCTTCCCAGTTCATGGTATTGTCCCTGACAGTATGATCTCACAGCTTTTTAGTTCTGGTCTTAAAAGTAAAAGTTGTATATAAACCAGTATTAAACAGAAAAATAGTAAGAATGGACCAGTAGCTCTTGCCAGTGTCTATTCCAGAAGCATGCAACGTAATTCAGTGGAAATGCTTTAAAAAATCTTGGTTAGATGATTTAGTGGACGATAGATACTATGTATATTGACCGTAACGTCAATGTAAAATATGACCTCAGGCGAATATGTTTCATGTGCTCCATTTATGTTATAGACTCATTGTTCAGGGCTTTTACTGTGTGCCTTTGTAAACTCCTCACCGGTGTTGTAGGACACAGGACCAGGAGTATTCAGAGACAGAGACAGTTAGTTCTTTTCAATGATGCCACACATTATTGTGTGTATCAGGTTTTAGGCCGTGTGTTGTTCACTCATGTCAGGCATAAGAAGCCTAGTAAATAAATGTATGTGCAGATTGAATGAGGTAGAAAACAGCATATTTGATGCATTGGTGAATCTTGCCAAGAGCTGCACGTTATTCTTCAGAAATATGACGACTCTGAGAATGGGTGATTCTGAGAAGTCTCATTTGCAATGCTTTATTTGGCTTTAAGAGAATGTTGCTTCATCACAATGCTTTTATTACGACCATGTGTATACAGTATATGTACATTTGTTTTAAGTGTCATATGTTTGTGTGCTTCTATTTTAAATGTGTCCATGGTCTGAAATAAAGTAAACTGACATTTGGCCCTGCAGATTCACCCAAATAAAATTCTGGTGATGACTGTAGACAATCTTAGGAGAAAAGTACAAACTGTCATCGCTGAGAGAGAGAGTGCTGTGTTTCTTGTGCCTTTTTTTATTTTATTTTATTTTTTTTTAAAGCATCACAGACAAGCCAGGTCACTAAACACGTACATGCTGCTTGCACTTTAGCAGGATTGCGGGTGTGAGTTTTTTTTAAGTGGGTGCTCAGCAGGTTGTGAATTTGAGTGAGTCATTGCAGGTCTAGAAGTATGTGTTGTGTGACATTTGCGTCTGATTCAGTGGAAATTAATTTAACTTTGAATCTTTGTTGTGTATGTATTCATACATGGACTTACCAAATTCTTAAAGAAACAATTTCTACCTGAATGGTCTGAGTAGTTAAGAATAACTGGTCACGGTGGGCGAGGCAGTAAGGTGTGTGGAGCAACTGAGACCTCCAGAAAATGTCTTCTCCTGCACATTAATAGCATCATTGTTTTTTTTGTTTATTTAAATAAAAAAAGGAAAAACTCAGATGTTAGCCATGTTTGCATCTCACTGATTTTTCTTTTCATCATATGACACCACTTGGGTCACTTTACAAAGTAAATAGGATTTACAGACTGTCTATGTCTCTGTGACCATGTCCCGGCGGTGGTGGGGTTTGATGAGCTGTGCCTTTTCCCTGTTGCCTCACTTCTCTCCCTGCTGAGGCATTTCACAGGGGCCCTGCAGTGGCAGCCTTAGCAGATATAATTAGGGGAGGTGCAGTCGATACCAGGGAGTGTGTTGGCTATTGACCAGTGATGTCTGTAGATCGCTGGACGGAGACGAGGCGTGTTTGTGTTTGCCAGTGTGGGTTCTGGTACATCCATCTTTGTAATAATCATTGCTTGTTTGCGTACATCTACTATAACATGAGTGAGCTACGCATTAACAAATGGGACTGAAGGAGCTTCTCTCATTCTGTAGCCATTCTTTTGAAGCCAAACCCCACAGCTCTAAAGACATTAGCCCATCTCAGATTGCTTCAGCTACAGGGAAGGAAAACTCTGTCAATTAGGAGCGTGTGACCGAAGCAAATGGCACATTAGTGAATTAGGGCTGCGGTTTGAGCAGGAAATCGGCCCAGCAAGCCCCTGCTGTGTAGCAGCACTTTAGAGCCACTGACTCAGTGAATCCCACTGATACTTATCTGATCCACTGGATCCTGGATCAGCAGGACTCTGAAGCCTCAATAAGGACCCCATTAACACAGCTTGCTTTCATACTGGATACCCACAAATAATGTAGGTCTACAGAATGCATGTTGTCGCTCTGTTACTTCCTCTTTTAAGATGAGTCGTGGGTGGGTTAAAAAAGGTTTAAACAGCAATTATATGGAATTTCAATGCACAAGTCTCGACATGGTTCATAAAGCCTGGTCACATAATGCGCAATATCCCTTTCAGATCGACAGGCAGCACAGAATTACCCTGCGTCACTGAGTTAGTCCAAGAAAATATTAGATTCCTCAGTGGTGCTCCTCCTGTAGCCAGCTGTGCCAAGAACCTAGGTGGTCATGAAGGGATAAAATGGATAGTTCCATGTGTGTACTGAGATTGCAGCGTGTCTGAACTTGTCAACTTATCACATGCAGCACATTGAAAGGTTGTAATGTTGCTGTGTTGTATCTTCTGTTTTCTCAGAGTGCAGCGGCAGCCCCCAGTCCTGTGATGGGAGGGATGCCCCCTGGTGAGGGCATGCCAGGAGGACCCATGCCACCAGGCTTTTTCCAGGTCTGCCAATCGTCACACAATCTTCTGTTATTGTTAGGAATACTCCTTAATCAACTTCACCCCCACTACTATTTTTAGTTGATAAATCACTTCATAATCGGTTATTACAATTTTCATAAATTGGCTTCGTAGGGATGGACAAATTAATAACTAGTCTGATCATTTTCCTAGCTTCAGCTTAGTAAATGCTGTCAGAATTTTCTTCATCTTGTGAAGCTGTAGGTCTCCACATTGGTGTCGATACTTCTTTTGTCTTTTGTTTTGCTCCATTCTGTTCAGTGAACTTGTAGTAATCGTCATAGACGTTCTGTCTGCCTGGGCCCCTCCAGTGCTGTAAACAGGCAGGCGGGGCCTGGCCATTTTCCCTAATGGAGAAATCGAAAGGTGCAGCACCTACTGTAAATCAATATCTCATGAGGATAAACTCTTGACAGGCAACTGTGTGGAACTGCCTCTAAGAGGTGACATAAAATTACAATGTTGCTCGGCCTCCACTAGACCAAACTAGTCACTTTAAATCCACCATCTTATTATGTAATAGAAGCCACAAATGCGTGACTCATTATGTGATCATGTTAATATCAGGAAAGACATTTTGACATTGAAACATGAACGCACACACACTCACACTTTCCATACCAGAATCCATTGGAGGAGGCTCAATTAGACCCCTCACTCTCAGTCAGATCAGCAACATTAGCGACACAGTGCCGGTGTTTAGTGTTGTTATACAGCTAATTGCATAGAGCCTAATTGGTGCTGTTAATTCAGGGAAATTAGCACTGATAACATGCTGCATGCAGCAGGCTTCTTAATGTCTTGACTGACAGGCAAAAGAGCACACATCCTCTCCTTCTTTCTCTTTTCTCTCATTCAAGGCTAAGTCATTTGCTTGCTCTTTTCTGCTCAGTCGCTCTCTTTTACAGTGTTCGGTACATGAAAGTCTTATTTTTGTGCATATTGTTTTGCGCCACACTTTGGTTCTTGCACTCCAACTGTCCTCTGCCCTGCAGTAACCCTGCTTCTCTCTGTGCCCCTCTTTTGTCACTTCTGTTTCTCACTCCCTCTTTCTCTCATGATCTCATCCTCCCCCCTCCCTGTCTTCTCTCTCGTCCACCCTGCCTCTTTTATTTTGTGTGATGCCACAGGGTCCTCCTGGTCCCCAGGGCTCTCCTCACCCTCAGCCTCCTCCCCCTAACAGTATGATGGGACCTCACAGTCAGGTAACGCTCCCTCTCCCTCTTTCTCTCTTCTTCTCTATCTGCGGCCATTTGGGAATGCTGGTTCTCAGTGCTGATGCTTCATGCTCTGGCATTCTTCTCAGCTTAATGCTTTATGCTGCTTTCAGTAGTCGCACAAACATGCTATTAAGAAATTGGACTACATTTTGAGAGATTTGTGTCACTTTTTATTGAAATCTAATGTAGCAGCACTGTTTCTGTTGTAGTCCTTCATGTCTCCTCGCTTTGCTGGAGGCCCAAGAGGCCCCCCCATCAGGATGGCAAGCCAGGTAGAGCGTACACACACACACACACACACACACACGATTCAGAATACATACATAGCACATATTTGAAACTGCAGTTTCATTGGGTTTTTATGTTTTATTCTCGGTAGCCACCAGGCGGAGGACCGGGTCCTCATCCCATGCTGCCCAACATGGACCCTACACGACCACAAGGTGCGACTCAGTACTGGGTTCTCTTAAACTACACTACACCTGCAGAAGAGAAAGTATTCTTTGGCTTTTGTTTTCATATACATTTACATCCCCCCTCCCCCCCAGGCCATCCTAACTTGGGGCCAATGCAGAGAATGAGTGGCCCTCGAGTCATGGGACCCATGGGGCCAGGCCCTCAGGTACGCTATTTTACTCTCATAGAATAATAGCAGCACTGCCTTGATGACCCATTACTTACTGGTCTTTACTAGACTGTTGCAGGTGATTAGGGAGCCACATTTATAAAAAATAAAAGGTTTTGTAAATCTTGAACCAACCAAATTCAAACCAAAGCTAGTTGGATGGTCTTGCATGAGTTTTTTTCTTGTAGATTAAATCCTTAAAATTATTTTTTGTGATTTTTGATTGTCTTCTCAGAACTTTGGCGGTGGGATGAGGCCTCCACACAACGCCATGGGTCCTGGTATGCCAGGAGTGAACATGTGAGCCTTTTTTTAAAGTATAAATACATTCTCTCCTATGCTTAATAGTCAGTTAATGCATTATCTAACAAAAAATCTATTGGTCTTACCTTTTAGGGGCCCGGGGACTGGTCGGCCATGGCCCAATCCCAACAATGCCAACTCTGTGAGTACTAATACACACACACACACACACACACAGAGAGAGAAAAATGCTGGTTCAGATTGCAGTTTGATCTCCTCTAGATTAGACCTGTCAAGGTCTAATTTGTTCCACAATTCTAGTCTGGGATGTAATTGTAGTATTTGTCACGTTTGACAGACAGACAGACAGCCATAATGGAATTAGATCAAATAATGAGTGATGACATTTAGAGGCATATGTAGAGGCGTTTGTACTCACCCATTTCTGGTCTGTAATGACTTGTGAAACAATGTTTGTTTTTGGTTTCAGATGCCTTACTCATCACCTTCTCCTGGTGCATATGGGGTGAGAGCATGTTAACTAACTTTTACTATATGGAGCTTAGGAAAATAGTTTTTACATGTACATTTGTAATATGTCTTTATTTTTGGGCTTATTCTCCATAGGGTGCTTCTGGAGGTGGGGGACCCCCAGGAACTCCCATCATGCCCAGCCCTGCAGGTTAGTACTTCCCTGACCTAAGCTGTTACCTTTTTCATGCACTATCCAGTACCAATTATATGTATGATTGCACTTTTTCCAGACTCAAACAACTCTGGTGACAATTTGTACACCATGATCAACACTGGACCCGGCAACCGAAATAATGTAAGTTCCTTTTCACTGTTTTCTTCATTCTACATTAAGATTTAAGTAGAGGTTCTATTAGTACAAGTGAGTACTTTCTAGAAATGTATTTGTATCACTAACTACCTTATTACTTACCCTTCTGCACCAAGCCCATAACCCATCAGTCTTTAATGACACACCTAAACATCAGGGTCAACCATGTGAATGTAATGGGGGTTTCTTAGTTGACAGAGGACAACAATTAAGTGGCTGAGGTATTCAGAGTGTTGTGAGCTCCATTTGTCATTACGAACTAAACACCATCTCAACACACTTCTTTGTCTATTGACTGCTTGCAGCTGGTGGGATAGTGAGTGAGGATCCTTGTTGCAGGGCAATTTAATGTTATCTTTGTTGGAGTTAGAAATGATTTTACTCTTACACTTACACTCATAAAGGACTTAAAAACAATCATTGTTTTGTCAATCTAAACTAGTAAGATTGGTGCCAATCACATGATAAATGATGATAAATGTTTTAATTGAACTTTTACTAGACATGATATCATTATTTAGGATATGTAACTTCCTTGATAGAACTGACATGAAAAACAATTTTACTCATCACTAGCATTCTGGCCTTACCAAAGCCAGTTGCACTATTCCTGAGTTGCACTATCCACCCAGGAATGCACAGACACGATTTTTATAGACAGGCACAAAACAAATACACTTGTTATACTGGTTCCGTTTGTGTGTAATTTGATCCTGTAGGCTACTGTTTCAGTCACTCTCTTGGAGCTAAAATGATCAGAACTAGGAATTTTCTGTTGAAAGACAAGACATACTGAAGTTCACAGTAGTAGAAATGAGTGAATGTACTATATAGTAACTGAGTTCCTGGTTATTCTTTAGTCCCTTTTTAACTTTGAACCTGGTAAACCTTGGTAACCGATGGCCTTCAGGTTGAATGCCACCTTTTTGCTGTGGAGATGTGGTTACTGAGTCTATGCTGTCTTGTTTCCCCTCCAGTTCCCTATGGGCCCTGGCTCTGACGGACCCCTGGGAGCCATGGCTGGGATGGAACCACACCACATGAACGGGTCACTAGGTAACACTATCCACCAAAATACACTCACTAACACAACACAGAAATGTTCGGGTTACATTCTTGGGGATTAAATTATTTCAGAGTATACTTTTGTCCACTGTGCCATGTGATCCTTCACTAGAGGACAGAAACTGCATACAAATGGCTTTCTTATTGTCGTAGAATACAAATATTGTTTAATTATTTTTCATGTTGTTTCCATTTTTAGGCTCTGGTGATATGGATGGAATGAACAAGGTAAATATTGTAACCATGCAGAGAGTCTTTACATTTAGAGCTTAATCTTGAATAAAGTGAAACGTAGTACGTTTTTTTTTTTTTTAAACAAAACACTCTGCACTCTTTTGTTTCCAGAATTCCCCAAACAATTTAAGTGGCATTAGCAATCCTCCTGGGACCCCAAGGGATGACGGGGAACTGAGTGGAAACTTCCTCCACTCCTTTCAGAGCGAGAACGTAAGTCGTCTCCCTTCTTTCCAGTTCCTCCCCTCAGCTCACACCGCTGGACTGTTGCTGACTGTAATTTTGCTTTGATGAAGCCAGAGGGAGGGTGCTGCTGACCACACAGCAAAGCCCCAGTCACAGCATATTAACATAACTGACTACAGTAGCAGTGTGGAGAGTTAGCTGGGCGTTTGACCAAGGAGAACTTGATGTTTTTCTTGTTTTTTTGTTGTTGTTTTAATCCTCTCTTCTCTGTGCCTCCATAGTACTCTCCAACCATGACGATGAGCGTGTGACCTCCCCCCTCGCCCCACCCGACATTATTTGCCATCATTCCGAGGATCTGAACTCACTATAGGACACGGCCAAACACATCAGCACCGAATCAGGGACAGGCGCCATTTTGGTTCCACACAAACGCCAGAATGCTGATCGGAGAAAAATGAAATGGCTGGCGACTACTGCTCCTTGCTCAAAATGAAGGACAATTTCTCCATTTATCACAACCCCAAGTGTGACAAAAACCAGCTACTGAAAAATGCATACATGACACGTTTTATGTTCTTTGCAGAGCCGCCACTCCCCCCAATAACCTCCTCAGTCCCCTCAACCCTAGAGCGAAGAGAGGGGAGAAAAAAAAGGTTGAAGTTTACCTCCTGTACTTTTTAATTATTGCTTTGTGGTGCAAGATGTGCAGGAAATGTCTCTGCTTTTGTCACTTAAAAACACTGGAGAGTGTGTATATGCATTGTGAGCTTGGAAAGTCTTTGTCTTGTCATTTTACTTATCGCCATGCATACTGTGTCACCAAAGTCTGTTGACACAGGACTCAGATTTTGCCTTTTACTCTGGCCACCTTTATGAAACATGTACTATCCTTCCCAGTGCCCACCCTTCTATATAAAGAGGTTTGTAAAGGGGGAAGACTTGAAAGAATACAGCTTTTATTGTGACGACCTTTCACGGTATGTAAGTGCTCAGATGGTTCTTACAATGTCAAATTGATCGTGTTTGATCAATTTCAGTCTTTTATTGTTGACAGCGATGCGATACTGCACTCTTTGCTGTTTTCATTTAAACGGCTAGATTGTCGTTGCGTTCTGTCAAGGGAAGCCAGACTTCGGCGTAAGAAGTGAGTGCATGAATGCTGAGAATCTGTGTACAACATACTACCTAGTGCTGCTCTTCTCTATATGGACACCTGCTTTAAGATGTGGTGTATATCTCTTTACCTGTCTGTGCTTAACACTCTGTGCTCTTCATCGTCTTAGCCTTCTGTGTTATTTCCAGTTTGGTTAAATTTTATGATGAAATGGCAATGAATGAGCTGCCCATTTTAATCTCTCATACATATTTGTTGTTCATACTTCCCTCCTGTATCATTGGTTGTCCCCTTGGCCCTGCCCCCTTCTTGCCCACCCACACACTTTTTTTATTTTATATTTTGATACAATCTTTGACTACATATATTTCCCCAGTTATTCAGAGTTAGTCAAAGCTTTCTAAACCAATTCTAGTAGGCATCATTATAAACTTAGCAGCAGTCTTGTAAAATGTGATGAGAATTTTTTTTCTTTTTTTCCTGTGAACATTATGCATTATACACATCTGTCCTATGTTGCCTTTATTTGCTGATATTTTTTTATTTCAAATTGAGGAAAGATTGCTTGTTAATATAATTTTACAATAACTTAACTACCTGTGTGGGTTGTTTTTATTTTGGATTCATGTCACATTAGATTCAAGAGCAACTGAGTCTGAATATGTTACTGAACCTGTAGACAAGGAATGTTAAATACACGTGTAAGTTGCACATATACAAAGTATTCAACTGATGCAAAATGTCATATATATTAAGTTTTTGTAATGTAAAAGACCAGGAGGCATCCATCTTCAGCTTGCACTCACAGTACATAGTAGTAAACAAACTGTACTGTACACTGCACATAAAAGCTGTAAAGTATAATTGTCCAACAGCCTGTAGCTAACATTACATTCACACGTCCACTCCTTTTGACTGTTACTGCTCCAGCAACACTACACACACCAGCCTGTAGCAGGCAGGATGCACCGGTATCACCAGATCACTCATCTCTCCGCTTATTTGTAACTGCAGTGGAGCCAGGGGGTGCTGTAGTCCACAGCCACCGGACCAACGGGAATCCTGGAGCATGATTTTGTGGCAGGGCAGGGCAACGCTGCATCCGGAAGGACAACGTTTTCAGTTGTGTATACTAGTGATTTGAAGAAAAAAAAAAAGGCAATTCCCCATTTAATCATTGTGGGGATTGTAACTTGAAACGTTTTGCACTGTATAACTAGGATAGTGTTTGAATGCATGCATGGCATCTGAGGGGTAAGACTGGAGTTCTTAAGTTTAAGGTACAGAACAGCAGTCTCTGAAAGAGTATGTTATCTGGATTTATCTATTTTTATTTTATAAGGCAGCTTAAACTAACTGAGGTTATTACATTAAAGTGAATGTTTTTTTTTTTTTTTGTGGGCCGTTTCATTTTAAAGATGATTCAAACGCAGCCCGGCCGGTCACTCCAATGTCTGGCATCCTAAAAGAAAAACAGCCTCCTGTATGTTGCTCCCCTGGTTAAGTAACAATGGCTTCACATTGCCCTCTGGTGGGCTTCAGTGGACTCTCCTGCTTTGCAGAGACCTCTGGCCGAGACACAATATTTACACTCCCTAAAAGCAACTGAAAATACTACACAAGCTGACCTTGCTTTTACATAAGATTCACATGTGAATCTTGACAAAAACACATGTTTGGGAAGATCTGACAGTGTTCTGGACTGCTGGTTCCTGTCAAACAATAGGAAATGAGGCTGAGCTGCTGCTGGCTGGTCTCCACAGGATGTGGCCTGACTGGGCAGCAGCCAAACCTCTTCTCCAACTTCAGAGCCACACAGTTAATGTGAAAGCTGTAGACACACAAAACTGCTTTGTTCACTACCATATCCTAGTAGTAGACTTGTAACAATCAGTTCTGATTCTGTCATTTTTAATGTCTCATTTGTTTACTGACGGGGTCTTTTATGCTTTATATATTATTATATTGCTTTTTTCCCCAGACAGATTTACTTTTACATTGTCTTTTACACTAACCAGACAAGCCAAATCTTTTATGTGGATCATGAAAAATATTAGAGGATAATATATTAAAAGGCACCCAAATATGTGAGCAAGTCATTCATTTAGTGTTGCTGTGGAGAAGAGGCAAAAGCTATGACGAAGAAAACCACTAATAATAAAAGTATTGTTAAACAGTCATAAATCTAATTATGAGAGAAATTTAAATATCTAACTGTTGCAGCTACAGTATTTTCCATTATCACAATAGTTAGAAGCCATCTTGTGCTCATTCACCACTTACATAGACTATCGATAGAACTTGAAAGACCACAAAACTCACATTTCATTAAATTATTAAACCAAGAGTGAGGCACTTAGTTTTGTAGTGAGGCTGGCTTTTTCAACAATCATTTTAGACACACTGGAGGCCCAAATCAATGAATGAGCAAAGATTAGACAGTTAAGTATTAACTCGCATCAGTGCCTGAATGCCACACTCCGCAACTTGCATGTATGCACACATTGAACTTGCATGACCCACATACAGTTCAGTACGTTTACCATTTATCACTTCCAGACAAGACAGCAAACAACAGCCAGATTGTCATGTGGTGGAAGACCGCCGTGTGCGTCAACATTAAACATTCTCATTTTAATTTACTGCCAGAGCAATAACTTGGATAATCAATGTTTTGAGTGAAAACTGAACAAATTGATTTAAATGTAGCTTTTAAATTTCTGTCCAGGTACATTGGCTTGCAGTGGAAAGAGTATGGAAACGGAGTACCTGCTCATTTGGTAACCAGTGTCATGATAGATAAACTGTAACACACTTATGTAGTGTATAAATTGAGAACTTCATGCAGGAGTCTTCCCAGGTAACTCTTTATTATACTATAATAAAACATTCAAAATACATTTTATTGTGACAAACATTAAAAAAGGAAAGGCAGATTGTTTAAAAAGATTATATGTTAAATGTTTTAAATCACAAATGCTCATACATAATTCAGAGAAGGCCTTTTAAGACGTTTAAGTCGTCATCAGATTACAGTTACCAGAGGTTTGCACTGCAATCATCATGCAAGAAGCTGCCTCCTGTGAAATTACCTTGGAGCATTCACAGACAATAGGAAACCATAGTGATTAATGTAGTCTATAGTGCTGATAGTGCACAATGATAACTACAAGACAAGTGGAAAACAAGTGCTTTCATTGACTTAAAATCTATTCTTTTAAACGTTGGAATCAAGACAACTTCAGTGACATCTCCTGTACATTGTGTGATGCCTCAAAAACACAAACTCTTGACTGGACTGTCTCTCAGTGTTTCACGTCATCTGGCTAACAGAGGCCAGTGGTTTTATCTGTCGCCGTCACTAAGAAACACCAAGAGGCGAGTTCAAGGTTTGAGATTGACTGCAGAGATAAGATAAGAGCACAGGGGAGCCTAAAGGCAACACTGGTGTTAGTTTGAAGGGTTTATAACATTTCTACTCATGCAATGGTTGATGCCAGAGAGAAGCTATAGACCTTCATGCAGATGTGACAGTGAATTTGATTTGGAATTTTAAAGACACAGTATAGTATTGTGTTATATCGGTAATATATACAATGGTGACGCCCACTACCCACTACTGAATACAGAGACCCCCCTCCATGTCAGAATGGCTGGATGACAAATGCATGGCTTGACTTGAACAAACAACCTTCTTATTTCATCTTCTCCAGGAACAAACGCACCTCCGATAGACTGTAGCCCCAAGGCCCCATCGAACCCTTGGGAACACAGAGCCAGGAAGGTTAAGACTCATCACAAACTGTTTAATTTACATACCACTCTCATTAGAATCTGAAAGAACATGCCAACATCAGATCATGTGATAAAATGTAATTTTACAGTTCTGGCATAGCTAACGTGAGTCTGGCTCCAGTCCAAGAATGCCAGTGTTGTGTTGGGTTGGGTTCTTTCAATGCTGCGCCTCACGCGATATCATGAGAAGAGAGTGTACGGGGAGGGGGGGGGGGGGGCTTTACACACACAATGCTGGTATTACTGATCATGCGATTGCATGAGAGGAGCAAACAGAATCACATGAAACCAAAGTACACACGTTTGTTTTAATGTCCGTGGTGCACAGATCTCACCTTGTAGACAACTTTCCCAGCTTGCAGCACATAGAGCCTCTCAGGCAGAGCGCCGTACTTTATGGCGGTGATGTTGTCCATTTCATCCACAACCACAGGACACAGGGGCTCCTTTTGAACCAGGATCTGTGCTGCAGACAGCCTGTCCTCCAGGCTCTGGTGCTGGTTGATGTTAAAGTTGTTGGTAAAGGCCCAACCGTCTGACACAGTGGTAAAGAATGTAATTTAACTGACATGACACTGAATGGAGCGGGACATCAAGTTTAAGGAGCATGTAATGAACCCTATTTTATGGTTGTTGCATATGTGCATGACAGCATCAAGCATTTTTTTTACTCTTTAATTTATTTTTTACACATGGTGATATAAGTCCAAATGAACCCTTTTATAGTTTCATGCAAAATACAATTTGAAAATGATGCATTTAAAAACCCTCCACTTTTTTTAAATGTATTATTCAATCAGGATGTAAAGTGAGGAGGACCAATGGTAAATATAGATTAAATTGTATATTTGAAGTTAAGGGGAATAAATCAATTACTTTCAAGGCACACATCCATCTTCAAAACGAGTATATTTTTGTCCAATGTGCACTTGTGCTTATAAATTAAGTTCCCTTGCTTGACCTTGCACTTGGAAGCACAGTTCACCCCTCCATCAATAAATCCCATGACGATAACGACTTCACCTGGCGACTTTCACTCACCCGCTGAATGCGCCTCGGCGATGTAGACCACGAGGAAGTTGGCTACATCACCGAAGTCCTTGACGAGTTGCTTGAACTCCTCAAGTTTGTAGATAAACGGGGGTCAGGTGCAACTTCCAAAACTCAACACCAGCGGTCTGTTGCCTGCAAAAGAGAAAATCGGCTACAGCTCAACATTTAGGAGCGGACAGAGATATACAACTGCACGAAGTCTCATAACGCACCTTTAAAGTACTTGCAGACGCTCGTTTTCTCTCCCTCCATGTTGACCACAGGTGTGTCAGGAGCTTCTCCTCCCACAAACGCATCTTGTCCGAGAGACAGCCACATGTGCTGAGAGACGGTTTTAACGAAGTTTACGGAAGCAAACGTCAGACCCCAATCCTCATACTTAAAATTGGGATTCTGGGTCATGGTCGTCTTTTCGCCCATTATGAGGATTAGCTTCTTGGTGAGGGTTGGTGAAATAAAATACAGGATGCCGATTGTGAGACTGAGTCCTATCATTGAGCAAAACAAGCATGCTGTCGACAAATAGACCATCAGTCTTTCCAAAAACATGCTTGCTACTTCGCTGGTGAACTCCTGTTTTCGCAGCGTCTCCAGCAGAAGTGCCACCTGATTGTTAAACATGTCGATTAACGCCCCCTCGGCGCTCGGCTCCTATGGAAAGCCATCCTATTCACAATCACGTGACCTCTAGCGCGTTGACAACGTGTTGATCACGTGTTGAATACGTGTTGTTTACGTGTTGAATACGTGTTAAATACGTGTTGTTTACGT
>JAVQJL010088572.1:0-13052 GCA_036024295.1 Nannoperca obscura | reverse complement strand
GAAATATCCTGATCAAAGATAACTCCAAGATTCCTCACAGTGTCGCTGGAGGCCAGTGCAATGCCATCTAGAGAAACTATATCTTTAGATAGTTTGTTTCGGAGGTGTTCGGGGCCAAGTAATAGAAATAGCTCTTACGTGGGGCGTTTCCACACCCATTTCTTCAATGTATATTCTTCCTTTCTTTTCAATACAAAGACAACATCCAATTCTAAAAGACGATGATTGTGACCAATTATATTTAGGGATACACTGGAGGCTAGAGGCTATTAACTTAGCTAGCTTAGCATAAAGACAGGAAACAGGGGGAAACAGTATCCTGACTCTGCCCATAGTTCAAAAATACACCTACCAGAGCCTCTAAAGCGAATTCATTATCACCCTGTATACGATTTGTTTAATCCATACACAAACAGTAATGTAAAAATTTAAATTTTCTTGAGGTTGCCAGGTTTTGTACTATTGTACAGAGACCTATACTAAAAGCTCTCCAACTGTTTTTGGAAACCCGACACTGCATGAAGTGCTGGGTGGATGGGTAATCAAGAAATAATTCCAGCACGTAACTCCCACTTAAATCAAAAACTGTTTCACATTTCCCTTTCTTGTTTATGGTTTAAACAAAGAAGATGTTACATGTTAATTAGTGAGCTTAGCTTGTCTAAGCTAAGCTTAGCATAAAGACTGCCTCCTGGCTCCAACTCTGTAGTCAATGTACATACATGAGAGTGGTACTGGTCTTCTCATCAAACTCAATGAAAGCATATTTCTGCCACTTATCATTTTCTTTTCTCTTACTGAGGTTGATTTAGGTAAGAAAGTCTTGGTAAAATCTAGTTAACAGCTGTCTGAGACCTACACACATTCATCTGAACAAACATTCGCACACACAACACTGTTGTGCAAGCAGTGGGTAAATATACCCCCTTAATCTCACACAGGCACACACAAAACGCAGACCATCGGTGCAGATCAAACAAATCTCTCTGGACGTGTCCTCCCCTCTTAGCAGTCCTTCCAGGGACGTGGAACTGAGGGGGGGGACACATTTTAGGGCGGAAACGCTCCTCACATGACCACACACACTTCCTCCTCGAGGACTGTCAAGTCCCAGCAGGCAATTGTTTTTTTTCCCACAACAAGGAATGGATAGCCTTGCATAAGCAATCCTTAATGAGGATGATGTGCTCAGTCACAATAATGCAACATGACATTTGTTGCACGTACATGAGACCTGAGTTGTTTTTGGCATCAACTGCATTCACACTTACATGTCCTGAAACCTACGGCCAAACTCATCCAAGTGCACAGGTCACAATCACCATCACATCGATACAGTAACCTGTGTATGTGTGCTTCTCCTTCCTCCAGGTGACATGGAGGAGTTTGAGGCCCTGTGGCTGACGGGCATCTGCCACAATGAGAAGAATGAGGTGATGAGCAGTCAGCTGGACGTCGACAACATGGCGGGGGTCTTCTACATGCTCGGGGCTGCCATGATTCTGTCATTACTCACCTTCATCTGTGAACATTTGTTCTACTGGCAGCTGCGCTTCTGCTTCATGGGCGTGTGCTCCGGAAAGCCCGGGTTCACCTTCTCCATTAGCAGAGTGAGTGCACTCGTGTTTTATTTTAGGTCTGACCTTTGTCCTCCTGACAGAAAGATCACAGGAGTGGTTGTTTTAAAACCACTGGCTGTGTTTGAGGTGTATCGAGTCAGTCAGGGGGATGCGATGACTCACCTGACTTACCTGTGGCTTTTTTACCCAGGCAGTCGTTAAACAACAAAACACAAGTGAGGAGCATCCTGTGCTATATGGGGAAAAACACACCTATTTTAATTCTACAGCAATACGACATTACAAGTCAGTGCAGCACATTATTACAATAATTTACTATTGTAAAATGTATTTTATTATAATTCTGGAGGTCTCAAATATGAGCTCTTTAGTATGCTCAAAACTATCACATCTGAAGGCGGAAGTGTTTATAGTTTATATTTTAATAGTTACAAACGGCCACAATCGAGGGTGGGGTGAAAAGCTTGCCGTGATCGAGAGGGGCGATATGCGATAACCATTTCGGTTTGGGGTTAACGGCAAACATTTTCAGACAGTCTCTCCTCAAAGGCATTCATTGTGTTGCACTTGTTTTTACACACCAAAAGTAATTTGGCCAAAAATGAAAAAAGTGAAATTTGAGAGAGAAGTCTCAAACTTAATCCTGTTGTCTTCATTTTCTAACCTCCACACACCTGGCCAATCACTTCATGAGGTGGGCGTGATTGTTGTCTTGTAAAGCCTACTGGCAACTTTGAGCCGATTTTACTCGTCAAACTATGTTACTAGCCTTTCTTACTTGATAGAGGCCAAGAGTGAGCACCTAGAATGTGAATAGTTTTCTAAAACATCTTAACAGCCTCGTCACCCATTAAGGACAGTGAAAAACATCCAAACATTGTTGTGCACATCGCCTGAATTGTCATAACAACACACAAGAAGCGGTTACAACAAGCGTTATTTCTCTTAGGGATCATCGCTATGGATTTGTTGATGGACTGCGAGACCAACAATCAGCAGTATGCAAGAATCACTTAAGCCTCAGTCCCTGACAGGGTTAACAAAGCCCACAGTCTTTGACAAACTCCACTGTTTGCCCGCTGAATGTTGCTGAAATAAAAGCTATTTACTATTCTGCACACTCTCAGCCGGTGACCTGAAGGTGTGTTTTTGTGGATGTTCATCTCAGCGTGGTTACGACTCTGTTCAAATGGGTCACTTAACAAGGTGTGTCAGTGTTATTGATGCAGGCTGTGTAGGGCCATATAAATAATCACTTGAGGTGTAATTAATTTGCATAATGTTACCTTTTAAGAAAAGCCCCCCCTTTTTTGTTTGATTGTTGTTGCATGCAAATTGTCTCAGTTATAATTTGCCTGAGAAAAGGACACCAGTGTTTATGCGTTTGACAGTAAGACTGAAGGTGTTTCTAATTGTAATGTCATTTGGTCAACACCTTCTCAGACTAATCTGACAAAACTTAAAACACAAATCTGGCTTTGAGCACTTAAGATACTCAATTAGGGCCCAAGCACGAAAGTGCAAGGAACATATTGTTTTTGAAGAGATGAGTATTATTCTACTTTCATAATGCATTTTTGAGTGGCTTGGGATGCTCAAAAACTCATGAAAATTGGCACAAACGTCAGAACTGGCGAAAATAGCAAATGCAGGATTCATTTCTAATTTTGTAGGTATTATCCTCAGACTTGTGTGACCCCAAATTGCTATGGACTAGTCAATATCTCAAATGATGACGTCATAGGTCATGAGACAAGATGCCATTTTAGACAATTTACATGCATGCAATCATTGCAAACTCCTCCTATAGGACTCAACAGATTCACTTCGAGTTTGGTTGGCTTTACTTTAAAACATGTGATGCTAAGTTGTGAAGCTTTTGAGTTTACGTGGAAAGCAGTTGCCGTGACGCGGTGGACAATTTGCATGTTTCACATTTAAGCAGGAAGCCCTTTATGTTCTAAAACTCATGAAATTTGTCACACACAACAGAAGTGGTGAAGGTTTTGATGGGCTTGGCTGTGGCCATGTGTCTCGATAGCGCCCCCTACAAAATTTCAACAAAGTAGCCCTCGCTGCATGTTTCACCTAGACTTCCAGACTTACAAAAAAGCTAGTTGGTGCCATGCCATACACGCGACAGGAAGTAGGCCATTTTGAATTTTGTGTGCAATTTTAATTCTTTTGTTTTCCAATTCACAGGCGCCCTATTTTTACCAACTCTGCCTAGCTCAAATCTGAGGATCCACCTCAAATCTGGTCAGAGAATATTAACCACCTTCATAATATTAAATTACTTGTTGCATTACAACATTCATTTTAAGTACATACATGTTTTCAGAGTGGTTCTACAGCTAGATATCTTTGATACATTTCCTTGCCTGGTTTAACACTTAAGTTACTGTACAAGGAAGAAAAAATATTAAAGATGCAGTGCAGCATCAAAGAAAATTGCGGTTCATATGCAGTGTATAGAAAGTGTAAGGATGGACAAGTGATGCAACGACAAAAGGCTTATAAAATACAGAGAAAGAAAAAGAGATCAGTTAGGCAGAGTCATGATAAAGAATGAAACCGGTAGCAGGACAAAAGCGGAGTAGAAAAGAATAGACACATTGTGCCAGTAACCTCTGTTCTATTACCTTTCACAGCAGGTGTAGTAGCTATAGATGTAGAGAGATAAAGACAGACAATCCCATTGGAGCGGCTGCCGCTCACCTGAGCGCCCGGAAACGGAGATAAAACAGACACAAAGAGAGAATGGAGGCATAAAAGAAAAGAGGGTTGACAACTCAGATTCATGAATGTAGCTCGGCGACGGGTGAAGTGACTAAGAGACAGACAGAAACTGTTTCTGACAAGTTGATGCCTTTGAGGAATGCTGGCCCGCATGCTGGTTGGTGGGTAGTGTGTCCTCGACCTTTCGGATTTGGCTGTCGCCTCGACCACAGATTCCCTCAGCCCTCATTTGGACACGCTTGTTTGACTTGCTTTCCCATCTTTTGAAATTCCTGCTCCTACCAACCAATCAAAACAAACACACACACACACGTTTCAAATAGACAATTGTTTATTTCACGTGTCTCTGATATCGACAGAAAGTCAGACAAACTTTTACAAAGTGATTAATTTCCATGACAATGTTTTTTCATGAAAGGAAAAAGAGTAAAACAATCCTGTGGCACCAGTGTCAGCGAATTTAAATGGCATTGATTAAACATATTGATTGGTGGTCAGAACAATGAGTTTACTGCACCCCTTGTGTTATCAATCAAGGCTTTGATCTGTTCATTCCCCTCTCCTTCAGTTCTCTGTGCCGAGCAGCAGTTGTGAGGGTCAATGCTGTTCCCCAGAGAAAAGTCATTTATGAACTCAGCCCCTATTACTGTTTAATAGTGTGTAAACATGAGGGTGGTCAGAGAGAACATGGCAATGCATTAACCTCTCTCTGCCTCTGTCTGTCTTTCTGTGTCTGTTTATGTGTCTGGTGTTTGGCTCCCTCTCTCTAACATTAAATCTCCTTTGGTTCTTGATTCTTTACTAATGCCGCACATTTTACTGTTGTTTTGTACTCACTTTGGCTTCATACCTTACCGCTCTCACTCGTATTCTTTCTTCCTCCCATGGCCTGTCTCACCCTCTCTTTCTCTTTCTACCTCTCTTTTTTTTCAAATTTTCACACTCCAGGGTATCTACAGCTGCATCCACGGGGTACAAATCGAGGAAAACAAGTCAACCATAGACTCACCCTCAGCCTCCATGAAGAAGAACATGAACAACACCCACTCCAACATCCTGCGGTTGCTTCGTACTGCTAAGGACATGACCGCCGTCCCCGGCATTAACGGTTCTCCACATGCTGCTCTGGAGTATAGCCACAGCGGTCGTGACTCGGCTATCTATGATATACAGGAGCACCGGCGCAGCTTGGTGGGTCACCCTGTAGACTGCAAGCCAGCGTCGCCCTACCTGCCAGAGGACAACATGTTCAGTGACTACATCAGCGAGGTGGAGAGGACTTTTGGCAACTTGCCCCTGAAGGACAGCAACCTGTACCAGGACCATTACCTGCACCACCACCCGGCCTCGGCACTGGGTATGTCCGGCCCCCTGCCTAATAGGCCGCGTAGCTTAGGCAGCGCTAGCTCGTTGGAGGGGGGCATGTTCGATTGCGACAGTTTAGGGGGAGGGTTGGCGCCCATCTTCACCACTCAGCCCCGCCCCTCCATGACTCACAGGAATACCAATAAGTTTGACCTGATTGCTGGCCACACCCCTGCGGATTCCAACCAGGTTGGGTTCAAGGGAAGCAATGTGTACGGGCGGTTTTCTTTCAAAGGAGGTGCATCCAGCACGGGGCTCATCGGGGGTCATGACAGGTACTGTGGTGGGGGTGGGGGAGGCTCAGGGGGTGATGATGGGAACATTCGCTCTGATGTTTCGGATATCTCCACGCACACTGTCACCTACGGCAACCTGGAGGGAAACAACAAGCGGCGTAAGCAGTACAGGGACAGCCTGAAAAAGAGGCCAGCCTCGGCCAAGTGCAGACGGGAGCAGGACGAGATAGAGCTGAGCGGCTTGAGGAGGAGAGCCCACCACCACACCGTCCACCACCACTTCCCCCACGGGCCCCAGGCACACCGCACGGTCTCACCTCCCCTGGAGCGGAAGAGGGGAGGAGGAGTGGGTAATTCTTCACCTTACTTGTTCCGCAGAGACAAAGAAAACCTGAGGGATTTCTATGCGGACCAGTTCCGCTCCAAGGAGGGCAAGGCCAAGTGGGAGCAAGAGGGTGGAAGTGGAGGAAGCGGTGTGGGCGGTGGTAGCGGTGGTGGTATCTGTAAAAGCTTAGTACCTGTAGAAGACTTCCTCAAAGGTAAAGGCAAGAAGCCTGAGTGTAAAGGCGGGCTTGGCTCAGTGTCGGCAGGGCAGCAGGCCCACACCTGCTGGGAGAAGGGGGTTTCTGGGATAGGAGGAGGAGGTATAGCAGGAGGTGACTGGGAGTGTCGTAACTGCCACAATGTGTGTCACCACGGTGGAGGTGTAGGGGGAGGTGGCACGTGCCCAGCTAGCGGGGTTGGGGGCAGCAGCAGTCGCCCCAGCTCCGCTGGTTGCAAACGCTGTGACTCCTGTAAGATTCAGCCAAGCAACCTTTACAACATAAGCGAGGATAATAACATGGTGTTCGCTGAAGGGAAGAGCAGTGTAGGATCCAGCCAGACACAAACTCAGGCACAGCGCAGGAAGATAGGGCCAGGCGGGAGGGTGTTACGGAGGCAACACTCATATGATACATTTGTGGACCTACAGAGGGAGGGGGCGGGCCGCATGGGAGGGGTTGGCGGGGGCGTTGGGGGGCAGTTTCCCCAGCCCCGAAGTGTGAGCTTGAAAGACAAAGACCGTTTTATGGAGGGCCCCAGCCCTTATGCTCATATGTTTGAGAGGTATGCAGGTGAAAGGGAGTCTCCCATGTTTGGAGGAATAGGCGGAGATAGGGCGAAAGGAGGCTCTTCCTTCAGTTTGTTCCGCGGAGGCGAAGGTGGGTTGCATCAGCGGTCGGTGGGGGAGAGAGACCTGAGAGACAGAGATAGAGCTATGATGGGAGGTGGGGGCTGTGGTGGTGGTGGTGGTGGTGGTAGCAGCAGAGGGGCCGGGACTTACTCCTTGTCTAAATCTCTCTACCCAGATAAGGTGAACCAGAACCCCTTCATCCCAACCTTCGGCGACGACCAGTGTCTATTACACGGTGCCAAACCGTACTACATCAAAAAGCCACAGACGCAGCAACAGCAACAGCAGCAGCAGCAGCAACTTCTCAACAACAGCCGAGGAGGAGGGGACTTCCGCGGCTCCATGGGAGTGACTTCCTATTTACCCGCATCCGCCACAGCTGGGGTGATGTCCAATGTGGCCCCCAGGTTCTCCAAAGAGCTGTGTCTGGGCGGGGTGGGAGTACCCATGGGGAACCACCACGGGGCCAACAAACTACTGCCTGTGGGCAGGGACACGTTAGGTTTGGGGCAGGGACAGAGACCCTTCAACGGTGCCAGCAATGGACACGTTTATGAAAAGCTCTCCAGCATCGAGTCAGACGTCTGAGGGTGAAGACGGAGGAGAGAGAGAGAGAGAGAGAGAGAGAGAGAGAGAGAGAGAGAGAGAAAGAAGATGAAGTGGGTGAAGAAAGGGGGGCAGAGAGAAAAAGGAGAGAAACAGCACCGGCTGATGACCTCTCTGTGTGAAGAGAATGAGGAGACATGATACTGTGTGTGTTGTTCTCACTCCACAAAATGGAAAGAATTTGGGCGATTCACAGAGGCCACTGCAGTCTAAGCCGTGGTGAAGTCCGCCGGGAGACTAGTTTTTAATGAGAAGAAAGGATTCTGGTGCTGCTCCGACACTCAGAGAAAGATAGGGAAGGAGGGAGGGAGGGGAAGAAAGTGAAATAAAATCTCCAGTCTCTGCTCTCTTCACATGCTTATTGTCTTTCCCTCCCTCCTGCAGTTCTTTAACACCAAAACAAACATTTTGTTTAGCAACGGAATTACAATCATGAATGAGAAATCAACGCTTCTGTTGAAGTAACAGGGTAACTAATAATAATTGTATTGATAATGTTGATAATATTATTGAATATTATTCCAGTGTTTAATGATGATTGGGTTGGATTGATTTTCAATTTTATTTATTTAAATAGGTCATGTTACATATTTGTATGATGTTAATTCTTTCTTAGCTTACCAATATTACAGGAGACTGGTAGACCAGTTTTTTGGGGGGTTCCTGTAATTTAGACTCTTCTTTGCTATTAATTCTTCATGTTTGATTTTTTTGATACTTTTCTTACTTTTGAGTGTTGTGAAGTGTATGTGAAAGGCATGATTTGCTGAGTACATTCTATGTACTTAATCAATTTGCAAAGAAGGTTTTTTTTTAACTGCAGAAGCAACATCATCATACTGATTTGCCGTTTCCTCACGTTTTTCTGCTCGGCAGTACCAAATGAGTCTCGTATCTTGTCATTGGTGGATGTGCCTTAAAGGATTAATACTGATTTTCTACAAATAAGATATGTTCTGTTGGTAGGCAGATCCACCTGCAAGCAAGTTGTCAATTGATTTGAGAGATAGAATACACTTGAAAATGTCTGGTATAAAGGTAAAGGTACATGAGCATAACTTTTAGGCATTTAACAGATGTTATGATAGATAGCAAAACATAGAAATAATTCCCACATTGATCCCCAACAATAAAGGTAACCAATAGCAGGATCACAAGGGTTAAAACCACAGTGCCATGATAAACATTCCAGTCTACCCCCCAAAAGTCAGAGACGACCGAGCTGTGCTGTTGTATGTGAAGAAATACAATTTAGAATCAAAATACAGAAGCTTTTTCTTGTACTATTAACTCCACAATGAATCTAACTGCAAGTCAATTTCCTTTAAATCATTAAAAAGCTCAGTAAGCTTTATCACTCCTCACCTACTCAAACCCCACTGCTCATTTCTGCATTACAGATGACCCAGGAACCAACTATCCATTAAATACATGTAAATCACATTTAATGTCCGCTTGTTGCTCACCTCGTGTTTCATTGGGTCCGACTCAATTGGCCATGACAGTTTTGCTGTTCGGGACAGGCGCATAATGGACTCTCGGAGTGAGGCTTCCATTGCTGCGATGAGCAGCCTGACGCGTTAATTATTTCATGATTACGGCTATAAGACCTGTCTGCTGTATTAGATGGTCACATTTGAATGATGGGAGGTGTATAAGTGTTGAACATGTTCACTCTGCTGGTGTAAAGGATCACAGCAGGCTCATCATTTCAACCATGCTATAACAAAGTCCCAAATAAACTGTGATTTAGTCTTACAATTATTCTTAACTCTACACTCTTATAGCAGTCAGTTCATTGTTTTTCTTTTTTTTAAAAGCTTAGAAGTGGGGAGTAAAAAAATGTGTACTCACCTTACAGCTATTGAATACTGTTACCCTGTGATTTAAAGGAATAGTTTGACATTTTGGATTTTTTTATTTTTTTTTACTTTCTTGCCGAGTGTTAGATGAGAAGACTGATAACACTCTCATGCCTGTACAATAGTTAGAAAACTGGAGCTCTTTATGCTTAGCATAAAGACTGGAAACAGTGTGAAACAACTAGGCTCGCTCTGTTAAAAGGTAACACAATCTAAAAGCTCACAAATTAACATGTTGTATCTTTTTTGTTTAGTCCATACATAAAACAAAGTGTAAACAAATTATTTTGGAGGGTTACCTACAGACTTTCCTGTCGTAACCAATAAATAGTCAGGCACATAACCTCAACAACGTGTCATTTTCACAGTGTGGTTTTTGTACAGATCAAACAAATAACGTGTTAGTGAGCTTTCGAGGTGCTGGTAGGCGAATTCTGTTACCTTTAGACAGTTGTTTCCAGCCTTTTCTTTCAGGTTAAGCTAAGCTAACATGCTGCTGGCTGTAGCGTCATATTTAACACAGATATGAGAATGATATTGATCTGCAAGAAAACGAATGAGCGTATTTCCCAAAATGTCAAACTATCCCTTCAAGCTATTTTCTTACAGTCCAAACAAAAACCATAATAAGTCTATCCCTGTGTGCACGTAACAGAACATAAAAAATAATTTCAGTACATACTGTGGACCTTGTTTTCTCCCCCCACCAGACAATGATCTGTGGGAAAGAAATTTGTCCTCAAGTCTGAGGTCCAATATGGATTGGGTCAGCTGCAGACATCTGAGGAGAAAAAGAGCATGAGAGGAAGACAGCGACCTAAAAGTAGGTGGTTTAGTAAAAAGCTTTGTCTTTGTTTCTGATGGGTATTTTGATCAAAAGGCAGCTCCCAAATCAATCCCCCTCAGACACAGAGGTCATTTCTGCACACAATATAAAGACAAACATAGAAGATGTGTTTAATTTACAGCAATTAAGACGTACATCTTACAATTTAAGACAACTATTCTCCATTTTCAGTTATTTATTGTTACTTAAAGCAGGTTGTCATTTCGCCTAACCAAATTTTAACAACTTAGCACAATCTGACTGAATGGGTCCAGTATTTAGTTTGTTGTACATCCCAGTCAAGACTTTCCTTCTCTTGGTTGACAAGTCAGTATGTATGATACTAGGGGGTCTCTAGTGTTTGTGAGGGCTTGCATGTATACGCTTAGTTTTTTTTTCTTTATTTCTGTTTTTTGATCTTAACTTTTAACCCAGAAAAACATTGGGTGTTTTTGAACAATATCTGGAATTTTATCAATTTCATTGGTACTGATGATCCATGTAGTACTGTAGGTGTGTGTGTGTGTGTGTGTGTGTGTGTGTGCGTGCTTGTTTGTGCAAGAGAAGACACCAATCTAACAGTCTAAATTTTGGTTATACTTAAATAAATATGGCTAAATTTGATTACAGGTTTCACTAGGATAGAAAACATTCTTTATTGTTAAAGTTATACAAAGATAAATTTTCTTGATAGTTTGTGTAAATGCTTTTAAACAAGGTTGAGGTCTTGGTTAATACATTCATTTTCACTGAAGAAGCCTTCTTCATTTCAACTACTTTTCTTGTTTTCTTTCCTTTGAATATCTCAATACGTTTCATTGTTTCTGTTATTGTATGTGCCTGAATACATATGCTTGATTACCTCTGTGCGTGCTCATATGGAAGAGAGACAGAGTGTGTGTGAGAGATATAATTGTTTATTGTACATGTATTATAAAACTGTATGTAAATACTTTACCTCACGCTCATGGACTTTTGATAAAAACTGTACAAAACGGCAGAGAATAGATCTATTTGGGATAAATCTTTGATTCGTAGGTCCCCTTGCAAAATTGCTTTTGTACTGTCTTCAGGCCACGATATGTGCAATCATTTATTGTTACACAGATGATGTGCACATTTAATAAGGTTTGTTGATGTGTTTTTATTTTCTTTTGGATTTGGTCAAAGACCAGCTAAGAAGGTTGTTTTCTCAAAGGAAAAATTGTAAAGCACCATCATTCATTGGTACACAGAAAGCACAATAGATTATCTATTGCATTTTTACAAGGTAGTCTCATTTTTTCTTTTCTCCTCTTTGGCTAATCTTCTGTTTTTGTGTTTTGCCATCGAACGACTCGAACGACTCCACCCCTGAGCTGTACAGATTGTGAAAAATGTACATACGACAAAAATCTAGTTCACCCTCGCATTTTTTTGTATGGAGAGAAATTACTTGTGTGAAGAGAGTATTTCAAATTTGATTGAATATTTAGTAATATTGAAAATGAGATTAAACACAGTCAATGTGAAAATAAGTGCTGAGAAATATTATTCTTCTGTCTCTTTGGAATAAAAGTGTTGAGTATTAATAAAAAATAAGAAATCTCAAACTTGTTTGTCTTGTTCTTTTATTCGTCACCCCCAAAATATATTTTTTAATCATTTGTTCTGTCCACAAGTTAACAACAAGCAACAGGTCTTCTTTCACGTGCTGTGTTTATCTTTGACATTCAAATACACCAGATCATGTTATTATGTCCCATAGGTCATCAGTGGATCAGAGATAATGGCTGCGGTGTCATCTTCTGCTCTTTTATTGGCTCTTTTTGTTTGTTCCTCTTTCTGTCTTCTCATAAACAGGCCTCTCTCATCATGTGAGATTGATGTTGCCCAGCATGCTGGACAAGTGTTTTGTAGACCAAAGAGAAAATAAATAAAGAGGCTGGTGGATAAAAGGTGGAGGCAGGGGGGAAATTTTGAGGGAAGGAAGAAGTAATGCAAACTGAACTGAGCAGCAGAGATCAAAGCAACCCCCCCCAAAAAAAAGAAACCTTACTCCCCCTCGTTCCTCAGAATCTCTCTTTACTCTGAAAGCCTTGTCCAGCAACAGGAGTTATTTAAAGAAACCTGCAGGTTTGAAAATGTACCGATGCCTTGTGTATAGATTTGGTGTGGGAATTTTAACATCTGCAGTCCCGGATGCTGACACCTGAGGTGAGGTGGTAAAAATAATCTTTTAATCAGTTTTATCTCCTGCTTCTTTACTATTTTCTCGCTCAGTCGTCTATTCTGCGCACTTGTTCGCTCCTTACGCCAACCCAACAACATCGGGATGCATTGCAACACATGTAACTACTTCTTGACAATTAACTGTTACCTAGCAACTGGCTCTTTTTTTTCCAGAGATGGGGAGGGATGTGGGGTGAGGCGGGGGAGGAAGGGAGGTAAGGGTGTAGAAAAAGAGACAGACACAGAGAGAGAGAGAGATTTATATAGTATTCCCACAGCATCTTAACTGGATTGGATGCAACAATGCATTGACAATACAATACCAAAATGGAAAGTACAGCCTGAGCTAAACGCCCACCCGTAGCAGCATAGAGAGGGTAGACGAGATGCAGGGGGGGGGGGGGGGGCATAAAAGGGGGGTGGGGGTTACGGTCCACTTTCCCCGCGGGTGGG